>JAMKCH010003312.1:0-35775 GCA_023653785.1 Ophioderma brevispina | reverse complement strand
ATGAGAAGCCGGCATCGTCACTCACTACTATCTCTGTCGTGTAGTAAAAGTGTTCAAACCAATCTTTCTTCTCAAACTGGATGGCTCTATCTAGACGTCCACAGCAACGAACAGTCTTCCCCGGAGCAAAGTAGATGAAAAGTTCCACGGCACGCAGGGTGCTATACCACATAAATCACGTATTTTAATACGTGATTTATGCTTCCGGATTGAAATGGCGCATGCGTCAGATTTGGCCAGCGGTGGCAGTCCAAGCAGCGCATATTAGATATAAAGCATAAATCAGGTCACTGTTTTTGCCTCAAGCAGGAACAGATTTGCCTTCCATGAGATATTTATAGGGCCAGCTATTTTTATGCGGGCTCTTTTAAACGTTGGATATGGGCGGAGGCTGGCTGTGTAGAAGGGCAGGGCTGGTACAGAGTATTAGAACAGAGGGGTGACATATGGCGTTTATGTGCTGATGTGTTAGGCTCTGTAATGTGTTCGTTAACGCGGGGTGGCAAAAGCTTTGTACTGTAATGTTAAAAGGCTATTATCTATAAAACCTCTTTTAAGTTTCTTTAGGACAGTGTAGGAGAAGAAATTATCTCTCCCCTTCACAGGCTTTGACTTGACATTAGTAATAGTCAAAATAAAAGAGCATATATTTTCAACTTATATTATTCAATCAGAATCATAAAATAAGGCCTTATTGTACACGTATTTGAAAAGACCCTTGTCCCCTGACGGGGTCAAAATAGTGAGATGTGAAAAGACGAGTTGTATTTGGTCGATGTTAGTTATACGCAGTAGTGCTTTTTCGCACCACATGCAGTTTTGCGTTGAGGCTCCCGAATATTTACTAGTGCTGGCGCTTTCGCTTTTTACACTAAGCCAAGGGAGTTGAGCGAGGTGAGCTCAGTGTGTGTGGTTATATTGCTATTTTAAGACGGGTTATGGAGTTGTGGAGCAAGTACCTATAAGGAATATATTTATCACATTACTGGAATTATGATATCTCAGTTGGCGTAACAAGTTTTTTTTCAACGCGGGGCACATTATATTTTCAGGGGCAAGCATCCAGGGGGCCAAATTCCCAAAATTAGTGAGCCCGAAAATGTTCCCAGTCGGATCGCGAAATTCTGAAGGGGTGGGGTGGGGTGGGGGGGGGGGAAGGAAAAGGGTGGGAACTAACTAAGCGTTGTAGGTTCGGTTGTAAGGCGGCCGGCGCCCTGGCTGTTATGCGTCATATTCAACACTAAAGCCCCGCCGCCCTGTGCGGGTAAAAAGACAATTTATACATCTACAATGCAACCGTTGTGCAAATCCGTCCCTGAGCGTATATTAAAAGTGTAGTATAGTATTAGGCTTATGGTTTTCAATGAAATTGCAGAAAATCACTTATTTTTTAATTTAACCAAATATGTGACATGCGCAACGGGGGGGGGGGCAGCTCCCCTGCCCCCACCCCCCCTCTGGTTACGCCACGTGGATCTAATTAGTATGACATTAAAAAAATGGCTCTGCATATATATTGACATCTATAACATTATTTATAAGTTAATGTGAAACATTGGGTTTTGGACAGATATTTTAAAACTGGTGATATTAACTCTGTATTCAATGCATGAGATACTATTTATCTATCATTGATCGCAGGAGCACATCCATTTCTTCTTCAATCTTTTATTTCAGTAAATTAATCAATAGACTAGACCAAATTAATTCAAAGGGCATGAATCAAGTTTTAATGTATAACTTTTTAATGTAGAGGTCAAAAATGTTATGAATGTTGAAAGTTATGTAAGAACTTAACGTGGAAATTGGCTTAAATTTCTCTTGTAATATATTATGCATTCACGTTCTCTTGACGGCTTTTCTTAAAGGGCAGTTGTGATCATCGCGCTCATTTTGTTTGTTTAGGTTCACTAAGAGAAGCTCATGAGAAGGGGTAGTTCCAAAATTTCAGTTGATTTTGACAGTGTGCTTTAAAGTGCCAGGAGGAGGGGAGATTTTTTGAGATACAAATTTCTCTCAAATTGCACTAAAGTCGGTTGTAGACCACCTTACCGAGAATGCCTGCATCAGTAATCATTCCCCATAGGAAAGAAAACCATGCTTTGATATTGTCGCGCACCGACAGAAAATATTAAATCATCAACTTATTATATAAAGAAGGGGTATTCGGCGTATGTCACTTCAGGTGTGATCTGAACAGTGTGGTAAGTATTCCAAAAAGACATAACATAACTAAACATTACACAGAACAGACATATTTATTCATCCACAAGAGTACATTTCAATATTTCAAAACATATCACATATAGGGTAAAATAATTGAATATTGAGAATACATGAAGGGGAATGTGGAAAGAGTACTGGAAAATAAGCCTAATAATGGCCTGTCATGTCCCAGGCTCTTATTTCTATTGTTTGTAGTTTGATATAAGTGACTTTTTATAATATAAGTTTAAAAGAATGAGATTTTTTGAGATTTTGACATAGGGGGAATGGTGGTCCATTGTTTAACTCCAAGGGAAGATATAGATTTACCACAAAATTCAGTTTAAAATTATGTATTTGAAGATGAAGTATGTCTTGTAGGATAGCGTGTGGTTTTCGGCATTTGTTACAAACATGTTGTCACATGTGAGGTAACAGCTTATGTACATGGTAACAGGGAAGTACCAATATTAGTTTACAAAATGCATAATTTTTCGGAATGGTATTTAACAAAGAAAGGATTAGATGCGCTCTGTTAATTCGCACTATTGCTCATTGCTCTCAGTGCACGCTTTGAAGAATATGCAGTTTTCCATTTCAGAGTTGCATGCACTTGCCCATGCAGTGATGATACCATATATGTGTGAGAGCAAACAGTGTGTTTTATAGAGACTAAGAAGTGCAGTGCGGGTATAAAATTGTTTACTTTATAAAAAATTCCAATACTGCTTCTAGAAATTCTTCCCTAATTCTCAGGTGATTTTTCCAGGTTGAAGGTTTTGGAGTCGGGTGTAAAAAAAAACAAACAAAAGTTTTTTAAAAATTGGGGGGCGCTTTCTCTGGAAGATAACCAAGATGTCAAAATAATTTGAATGATGTGGCAGGAATAGCTAAAAGGAAGGATAAGGCTGTCTGGGTATGTAAGTTATTTATTGCCCAACGAAAAAATTACAGAAAAGGAAGAAAAACAGCACTGCTCAAAATGTGAATCTCCAGTCATTTATGTGTTGTGTTAAGTATCCGTACGGACAAGACTAAAATATCCGACGTTTTGTCCTTATTAGGCTTCTCCCGGTCTAAGACTTGCAGGGTCTGTTAGAATAGTATACTGGTTAGACATTCAAAAATTCTGATTTTTGATGATTTTTGCAGATGTTGATATGTACCAAATCACTCACACTATCAGTGATTTAACCAAAGGGGTAAAAATATTTGAATGATGTGCAGGGAAAGCTTAAAAGTGAAGCATAAGTATGTAGGATTATCGTAAGTTATTATTGGCAACTGACAAAAATACAGAAAAAGAGAAAACAGCACTGCGAAAAGATTGGAATCCCCAATCATTTCGTGTTGTAGTAACGTGGCCGTACGGACAGTATGACTAAAATATCGATTTTGTCTTAAAGGCTCCTCCCGGTATGAACACGGCGGTAGTTAGGAGAGCTATATGCGTGTAAAGACATTCAAAATATGATTTTTGATTACTTTTTCGATTTGATTCATTTACCAAAATCCAATGATAGTGGCCGTTAATGTTAGTCGTGTGAATTTCGGAATTTTGAAATTTCGAGTGTTCAAACTTAAAAGAATATTGAAATTTCATTTTCAACGGCATATGCACTCACGACTCGAAATTGCAAATTTGGCAAATTTCGAGTCAGTGGATTGTGTAAATCGAGTCAGTGAATCGCAATTTCGAAATGTTGGAAATTTCGAGTTTCAAACTCAAAATAAATATGAAATTCGATTTCGAGTCATATCACTCAACTCACTCGAAGATTTGCAAGTTTGTGAAATATCGAGGTCCAGTGGCTCGAAATTTCGAAACTTTTAAAAATTCGAGTTTCAAATTCAAATATATGAATTTCAATTTTCAAGTCATACACTAACAACTGACTCGAAATTTGCAAACTAATGGTGAAATATCGAGTTCAGTACTCGGAAAGTTCGAAATATTTTAACTTTCGGAACTTTCAAACTTCAAACATAATTGAGATTTTAATTTTCAAGTCGTACACTCACAACTGACTCCAAATTTGCAAAATGGGAAATTTTAGAGTCAGTGGATTGTGTATTTTGGTCAGTGACTCGCAATTTCGAATTTTTGAAAATTCCGAGTTTCAACTCAAAAATAAAAGAGATTTTCAATTTTCAGTCATACACTCTCACTCTCAAACTGACTCGGGAATTTAAATGATTGTGAAATTTTGAGTCAGTGGGTCGAAATTTTTGAAATTTCTAGTTTCGCAAAAATAAAAAAATAATGAGATTTAAAACTTTTCAAGTCTCACTACACAACGGGAAACGAAAATTTGCAAATTTGTGAAATTCGAGTCAGTGACCGGCATTTCGAAATTTCGGTTTTAAACTCAAAATAATATGATGATTTAAATTGTCAAGCCATTACACTCACAACTGACTCGAAAACTGTACATAGTGCAAGTCGAGTCAGGGACTCGCGAATTTCGATAATTTTGAAATTAGCGTTTCCAACTCAAAATAATGAGATTTAAATTGCAAGTCGAGTGAAGTCGTACACTCACAACTGAATCAAATTTGCAAAATTTCGAGTTCAAAATCAAATAATGTGAGATTTCATTTTTTCAATCATATTTTAATTTTGTATATTTTTTGATTTGCAAATTTGTGAAATTTCGAGTCAATGAATCGGAATTTCGAATTTTTGAGATTCGGAGTTTTCAAATCCAAATAATATGAGATTTCAATTTTCAGTCATACACTTCACAAACTGAGGAAATTTCAAAAAAATTTGAAATTGCAAGTTTCAAACTCAAAATATACAATTCTTACAATTTTCGAGTCATACATGAAGTCGAAAACCAGTGAATCGAAACTCGTGACTCGAAACTCCAAATCGTCACTCGAAAATCGAAAATCGCAACTCGAAAAAATCGGGACTCGAACTCGAAATCTGGCAACTCGAAACGCGAAAATCGTGACTCGAAACTGAAGAAAACTAACACACAGTAGTAGTAGCAGTATATAGTAGTATTAGTAGTAGTAGATAGTTAGCAGCAGTAGCAGTAGTACTAGTGTGGAGTAGTAGTAGTAGTAGTTAGTAGTACATGTAGTACCAGCAGCAAATTGGAGTCCCGGTGGGCTCACCCAACCGGCACACTGACCGCATGATCGTACCAAGCTTTGCCAAAAACGCGTACAAATATGGGACGCCATGGTGGTTAATGACAATGGTCCCCCATCGTTATTATGGCGGTTCTATCCCAGTGGGAATGTATTTGATGATTACATGATTGGCGCAAAAAACTGTATACAACAAGGTGGTTCACATCTATGGTCGCTCTCGCGTGCCATATTGGTCCGCCGATTTTTTGGTAAAGATCATTCGGTCAGTATCACAAGATTGAGGAGTGCCTCACCGGGTATTAGTAGTGCATCTTATAGGACTGGCGAGTATGTTATACACGAATCCGACGGGCGACTATTATCGCCCTACGCCGTGGGCGGCGCACACAATCCGACAAGACTGGGGGGCAATTCTTTTGCATTTCTCGTTAGACACCGCGTTAAACGTTGTACGTGTTACCGGCGTGCTCGTTCGTTGTTACCACAAAAAGAGAGAAGAAGCGATAATTTTGATCAGTTCTAACGGCACCAAAAACCAACACTAGTTCACTGTTACCCATTTGTTAGCACATGGGCTGGGTCTAGGAAAAAACAAAAATTGTAAATTTCGGGGCTGCACAAATAGCGATAAAAGTTTACAAAAATGGAAACCGAACTGCGTGCGAATCACTCGCTAAATGACCAAAATGAAACAATCATGTATCCATTTCAGTATAAATCCACAGGTACTCGCGGTCATTTTCACGTCTGTACTGATAGTCCAGCGTCCGTAGAACATTCCATGCCCAAACGAGATAATTTTGTTCAGATCTCCGAAATCGATAACATGGGCACGGATAGTGTGTCCTTTCTAAAACACCAACAACCCGCATCGGAAATGTCACCCGTTTTCAGCAAATACGATCGGTCCAGTTTGGAAACTATTCAAGTTTTCACCTACACGGAATATATCAACATGCTATTGTGACTTTATTTTTGTCTGGATGTTTGAAGTTACGAAAAATTATTTTTCTCACGCGGATGTTATTACCCATTTTGAACACGTATTCCAACCATAAGCGTTCATTTCTCAGTCACGCAAAGTGGCGAGAATAACCTTCAATTTTACCAAAAACAGGAAGACATTGCCCTGGGAATTCCAGTTTAGGACAGTCCCTGACATCATCCTCCATAAATCCATGGAAATAACACGGTTAAATTTGTTAACAATTGCAATAAAAAAAGGTATAATGTAGGTTTGTAAATTCTTATGATCATGATTATGGGCTTATTATTCGTTCGTTTAAAGCAATATGCGGCGGCGTGTGGTACTTTTGTCTTGGTGGCCGGGATGCCCCCAGTAATCGTCGAGCGACGTACTGAGGGTGTCTTTCGCGGCTTCCCGTAGATTCGTGGTATTATCAGCGCCTCCACTTGGGTTGGTGATTTGTGACGCTGCGGCGCATGCAGGTTTTTTAGAGCGAAGACAATTTTTAAGTTAACTGTTAGTGGTTGCCACGCTAGAATGGGCCCTTAAAAAGCCGGCCATTTTGACCAATAACTCAGTATTCCTGAAAGAATCATGCAATTTCACACACATTGGGCGTAAGTAGAAATGCCCGTTTGATACTAAGGACCAACAGAGTATGGGTGTAAGTCCATCATGCCACCATGGTGCCAACAGGAAAGTATAAACAGACAGGGTAGGTCAACATTAAATAGTTAATTGGGAACCAGCGATACCCCACGGTTACCAATCAATAATAGCTAATAATTTACTCTTTAACAAAGAAAAGTAAGTTTGTGAGGTGGAATTATTATAAGGAGAGTATTTTACAGATTTTTAAGTGACATTTCACCCCAAATACATTAGCATAAAATCCGATTGTGAGGTGTGTGTTATATTGTATAAAGTGATATTCTATAAGTAAGCCTACAAACTAACGGGTTTAAGTGTTATAAGCTGCTTTTCGATGCGGTTAATCGTGAACGATTACACACCCCAATTTTAGTGGCCCAAGTCATTCTGGCAAAGCTGCATTCATGCAATGTATTGGAATATAACACGATACGCAATTGGGCATAGCGAAATGTGAAATACAAGTGGTACTATCGTTTTGACGGCATTCAAAACTTCGGGGTTGGTAATTTTTGCAGTATCCATACATGTCACATCGGCATTTATGGCAATGCCAGTACCCTAGAGATATTAGAAAAAAAAACTTATTTAGGCTTAGCACATTGCATCGTGAGACATAAACACAACTAAAAGAAACAAATGACAAGAGAAGTCTAACGCCTAAAATTTCTTCATATTATTTCTAACTTGACGACAGGCTAACTGCATAAATTCAACACTGAAATTATTATTAGTGACATACCTAAAGCGTCATATTGTAGCAATCGTGATTAGTAAATATTAGAAGGTATTAGAATTAGTTGGAATTATCTCTATCCAAGAAAAAGTTATGGCCCAAAAAGATAATCGAGAAAGTATTTACATTTCGCCAGACAAATCAAAAAATAATGTAACAATATATGGCCAACAGTCCCAATGAGTACAGGTTGAGACAGATTGGGCAAGTCATCATTGTCACAAAGGCGTAGAGGTCTGCCCCTTTAACCTGTTTCCCCACCCAATCACTACATGTTGGGGGGGGGGGCTGACGAGGCTGCTGACAACAATAATCGATTCAACATTGCTTTGGAGGGGGAGAGGGTGGAGAAGAAGAGGGATCAATTTTCCAAGTCTTACCATGATTGTCTGAGGAATTTCCAACTTACAACAACTTTTACTTACAAACTACCAAATCTTGAAAAACATCTGACTATGAAATCATAAAAGAGTTCCCAATGTGAAAACAATTGGGGGATTTTGGAACAAGACATCAAGAGATAACAAAAGGGAACTTAGAGAGCGAGAGAGAGAGAGAAGAGATAATATTTAATACATATGTAAATAAGGCCAAGCATGGATGAATTTGCAGATTTGTCGTTTTAATCACTAATCAAGATCATCATTTAATTATTAGTAGATTGAAACAATGCATTTAAAGGACACAATCACAAATGGAACAATTTGGCAACTTCAGTTTCCACGAAACTGGCAACCAAAAGTTCAGAAACAACACACTAAAGAGAAAGGATTCTTACTGTTTGTTGTTGTTTTTTGTTTTTTTTTTTTTACCATTTTGGCCACCATTTTTTTTAATTAGTAAATTTATTGGAAAATGAGTTAAGGGATAAATTCAGTAAAAAAACAAAACCAAAAACACGCCACACAAAACACACTCACAGAAGTATATATAGAGTATGTTCATGAGCTTTCATGTGTACGTATGTCTATAACACCAGCAAATGAGATTTTAGACAGCAAAGTTTTCCAGTCGTCCTGAGTCTTCCACACAGGCCAATCGAGCATTTTGGCGAAATGAGGTTTTTGCATAATATATACATATCACAAGCTTCTTTTCATATACCAATATTGAGCAAAAACAAAACATTCCGATTTGTAGAATTATACTATAAATAGATTTTCTTTTTTGGAAATCACACCCAAACGCCAAATGAAAGTATTCACAAACAGACCAATCTGCATTGTCTGTTTGCTTGTACTGAAAACCACCGTACGGCAGCGTCTAAAGTGACATATTGATCAATGGGATATTGCGAGCTTCAACGGAGCGGCCGAGGCTTGAAAAGTGCTCTGTTTTCGAGTTTTTCCTCCCCTCGTACAACAAAAACAAACCACTTTATTTGAAAGGATTATATTAAGAGGTGGTGGTTGAAAATTGGTGCAAGGATGATTTTTAAGCGAAATGCATTTTGGGCTGCAAATAAGCGAAATTATTTTAAATTTTTTTTATTTGATTATAGTTCACAAATTGGACAATAAGGGTTCCGGTAATACTCGTTGTGATGACATGTGATTTTTAAAAAGGATGATTTTTTTTAGGAAAAAAAGGGACTTGGGGATAAAATTCTATACCCTTTATATAGGATAAAAAGAAATCTTTATAAATGTCAGAGATTGATATTATTGCATCATGATTAAAATTTGTTTTGCTAAAAAATAATAATCGTGATTTCTTAAGTTTTTAGTCAAAACGTGATTTTTTTATCCCAAAAAAAAACACCCGCCACCAAAGTTGTGACCACAAACCACATTTTTTTTAAATCTTAGAATACTTTCGAAAGAGAAGAGTGGTTTTGTGGTTGTACCGAGGGAGGAGTGTCGACCATTTTAAGTCCAAACCGCTCTATATCTCCTCTCTCGATCCACACTGGGTAGTAGCCCATAGACGTTTGGTCGCGAAGTTTGTATCAGTTACAAGTGTTGTGTAGAACGGTATACACAGGAGATTTTGGCAATTCTGGCCACAGATGAGTAGTTGCACCCCCCGTGTGCCCATTCTGGCATCTGCACAGTGTGGGGCTGGAGACGGAGACACAGTGTGGCCAGAATGGCAGTGCACATTGGGGCCAGATGGCATCTGCAGTCGGCCCCACAATGGCTGTTCAATGGTACTTGCCAATCTGGCCCCAGTTGGTATTTGCCAATCGAGGCCAGGGTTGGCTGTCACTCTGGCCCCAGTGTGTTCTCCATAGCAATTAATGATTGAACCAAAATCATGCTTTGTTCCAGGATTTCTCTCCAATTGTTAAGATGGTTAAATGTTGGCTGATTCCCATGATCATAGACATGATATTGGTATGCTGTGTTATCTTGTTAAACAGAATAAATCATGTTGTTTGCGATTCTTGGATGGTTTCGGATGGTTCCCGAGTGGCTTGTGGCTCCTTTGTGTATTACGCATTAGGGTTAATGAGCATTGTCTGGAACCCAAATTAGCATTTGGTTTAAAAGGTCAAAAAATCATGTTTTTAAACAAAAGTGGACACTTAGAGGGTCAACAGAAGATTCTGGATGGTTCCTGGTGTTTTCGGTTTCTTGCATATAATGGTGTTGAGCTTTGTCTGGAACCGATTCAACTATTTTGGCTCAAAATGGTTCAAATTTATGATTTTAAACCAAGTGGACCACTTGGATAGTTCCCGATGGTTATGGATGGTTCACGGTTTGTTTTCGGCCTCCTTTGTGTATTTTTAGGGTAGTTGAGCTTTGTCTGGAACCCGATTCAACTTTTTGGCTCAAAATGGTCCAAATTTGATGTTTTTAAACCAAAAGTGGACACTTGGGATAGTTCCCAGATGGTTTCTGGATGGTTCCCGGTGTGTTCGGCTCCTTTGTGTATTTTTGGTAGTGAGCAGTTGTTGGAACCAAAATTAAGCATTTGGGTTTTTTTAAATTTTTTAAAATGGTAAAAAAATCTGATTTTAAACAAAAAGTGGACTTTGGATGGTCCCAGAAGTTTTCTGGATGTTTCTGGTTGTGTTTTCGGTTCCTGTGCATTAGTATGGTTGTTGAGCTTGTCTGGAAACGATTACAATATTGGGCTCAAAATGGTCAAATTTATGATTTTTAAACAAACGTGGACACTTTGGATGTTCCCGATGTCTGGATGGTTCCCGGTTGTTTTCGGCTCCTTGGTATTTTTGGGTAGTTGAGCCATGGTCTGGAACCCAAATTAGCATTGGTTCAAAATGGTCAAAATCATGATTTTTTTAAACAAAAGTGGACACTTGAGGTGGTCCCAGAAGATGCCTGGATGGTTCCCAGGTTGTTTTAGGTTCCTTGGTGTATCACGTGGTTTTTGAGCATTTGTGCCTGGAAATCGATTCAACTATTTTAGCTCAAATTAGTCAAAATTATGATTTTTAAACAGAAATGGACACTTTTGATGTTACCAGTGGCTTCTGATGGTTCCAGGTGTTTTGGTCCCTTTGCGTATTAATGGTTGGGCTTTGTCTGGAACCCGAATCAACTATTTGTCTGAAATTACGATTTATTTTTATGAGTTTAAACAAAAGTGTGGACACTGTGGATGGTTCCCAGATGATTCTGGATGTCCCGGTGTTGTCGGCTGCCTTCGTTAACCAATGGTTTTTGAGCAGTGTCTGGGACCCGATTCAACTATTTTAGTTCAAAATAGTCAAAATTAGATTCTTACACAGAAGTGGCCTTTGATGGATGGGTAATTCCCAGTAGAGTCAGGATGGTTTCCAGGGTTTTGGCTCATTGTGTTTTAATGGTTGTTGAGCATTGTCTGGAACCCAAATAGCATTTTGGTTCAAAATGGTCAAAATCATGATTTTTAAACCAAAGGCGTGAACACTTGGATGGTTTCTGGACGGTTCCTGGTGTTTTCGGCTCCTTTGTGTATTATGGTTTTGAGCTTGTCTGGAAACCCGATTCACCTATTTTGGTTTTTAAATTATGATTTTATGATTTTTTTTTTAAACAAAGAAGTGGACACTTTGGAGGTTCCCAGATGGCGTTCCGGGGTTTCGGCTCCTTAATGTATTGATTGTTGAGCATTGTCTGGAATGCAAATTAAGCTATTTGGTTCAAATGGTTCAAATCCACACTTTAGATGGTTCACAGAAGATTTTGGCTGGTTCCCGGTATTTTCGGTTCCTTTGTGTATCAAACACACGTCATGGTCCGCATAAACAGAGAGCACGTGTGAGCGCAGCGGATAAGAGCAAGGGACTCATGATCATAACAACCATTGTATCTCTAAAGGTAAACGAGTGACAATTCACTCCCCAAAAGAGTGAAAACTCTTTTAAAACACTCCAAAATGAGTGGTGTGGGACATTTTAAAGAGCGAATTCCCACTCAAAAAGAGTGAACATCACTCCAAAAAAGGAGTGATTTCTAATCGTTTTGGTTGTGTTCCTTCGTTTTCACTTCTCAAAATGTGTGTCCTTCATTTAACTCTTCAAACGTGTGGAAATCCACTCGTTTGAAGTGTTATTTTGTATCGTTTTGAGTGGAAATTCACTCTTTGTAAGTACAAACCAATCATTTTGAGTGGTTTACAAGGCGTTCACTCTTTTGGGGAGTGAACATTTTCACTTCGTTTTACATTTAGAGAGGAAATCGTAAGTTCGAGGGCCCCGCTGTTGTATACATGTTTGTGTCCTGGGCAAGATACTAAATTGCAATGCCTCGTTTACCCACGCGAAATTGGGAAGCTGTTATGAGGAATATGTAAAATCTAAGTGCTGATAGGGATGTGCGCTTAGCCAGCTGCGGACTCGATGAAGCGAAAAACATTTGATGTGTACATTTTTGTGATTCTTTCTGGATTCCCTCTCTCTCTCTCCTCTCAATACTCTCTGTCCATATTCATATGTTTTCCTCCTATTCTCTTCTTTTGTATGACCATCTCTCCACTCTTCTCTTCATATGTCCCTAACCAGTTTCCCCCTCTTACAAATTACGTTTTCTCTTCATTCCTTCCCTCTCTTTGACAACATCTGCCTTCCCCTTATCCCTCTATGATTCTCCCTCCTCATTTACACCCTGACCTACAAATTAGGCCACGTACGTTTTCTGTCTCATTCAGTATCTCTTCGCGATCGACCACCCTAGCTTTCTCTCCTCTCGCTCTCTATACCTCCCTCCCCGCTCTCTCCTCTTTCTCCCTCCACTCTCTCCCTCTTTCTTCAGCCGGCCTCTCTCTCTCTAACCGTTCTATGCATGCCGTGGCGGTAACAACGGGGAGGACGCGTAGCACAGGCGTACAGCAGATCACCGCTGATCACGCTTCGCGCGGGCTCCCGCTAGCTGATTGAATGGGAGCGATCACTGAAATACAAGCGATCACTGAAACTGAGCGATCACTGATACTACGACGACACCACCTCAAACGCCATATAAAAATACCCGAGTCGAACATTCCTTAACACTTTTAATAACACAAGGGAAGGGAGGGCGAAGCAGGAAGGAGCACCAAAGGGATTTTCCCCCCCCCCCTCGCCCCCCCAGCCCCCTTCCATGCCCGTCCCCTATTCTTTTACTCCGTAGGGTCATTTTCGAAGGAAACGTCAATATTTAATCCCGTAAAACTTTATGTATACATTTTAATAATCTTCTTTGAAAACAAAAAATCCCGTGTCATAAACCGTAGTTTCCGTCATACCAGAACCAAAGCGAAAATAATGACGATTTGTTATTGATCATTTAACCTGTGATCGGAGTTACTTCATTTTCTAAATATAAAACGTTATTATTTCCTCCCATATATCTTTTAGTGTTTAACCTTTTTATCTCAAAAGTTACTCCCCATGTGCTAAGCTAACCCGTATACTTCCTGTTATAGCCACAATTTTTTGTCTTCAAAACTCCGCAAAAAACCCTAATATAACTTACCGTCAACCTGCAGTTTTTGACCCCTCCTCTTGGCTTCTTCTCCAGTTTTCTTTCTTTTTAACTGTTTCATCAACATCTCTACAATTAAGTTTTCTCTCTCAGTTCGTCTCCCTCAAACATCTCTCCCCTCTCTCTCACTCTTTCTATAATTATGCCTCAACATTTCCCCTTCTACAAAGTACATTTTCTCCTAGAACAAATTTCAACATTAAAATAAAAATTTTACCCCCCCTTTTCTGCTGGTTTTCCTTTCTTTATTTCCTTCTCTGGTTTTTTTTCCCGGTTGTTTTGTTTACTTCTACTCTTTTTTCTTTCTTTTTCTCTCATCTGGGTCCCCTCTCTTTCTCTCACTTACTCTCTGTCCTTTATCCTTTCTCTTGTTTTTCTCCGTCTTCTCTGTCTGTATGACCATCTCTTCTCCCTCTCTCTTTCTATTTCCTCAAACCTTTTCCTCAGCTCTACAAATTACGTTTCTTTCTCATTCCATTTCTTCTCTATCTTGACCATCGATCCCCTCTCCCCTGTCACCATCTTCTGTCTGTCTCTCTCTCGCTCTATCCCTCTCTCTCTCTCTCTGTCAACGCATTTCCCCTCTACAAAAAAAAATTCTTGGCCTACGTTGTTATGTCTGATTCGGTCGGTCTCTCTGTCGACCACTATCTTTCTCTCTCTCCTTCTCTCCCGATCACTCTACTCCCAATCTTTCTCAGTCGGCCTCTCTCTCTACACTCTCTCCAGTGGAGTACGACGGGGATGACGTAGCAGGAGCGTACAGACGATCACGCGAATCATACGCGCGCGCCGGGCCAGGCACGAAGAGTGCGTTCACGACACGTCGTGCACGCGATGTGTGCGATCACCACAGAGTCACCATTGCATAACATTTTGATCGGCGGCAAATCAGCAAGTGTTTAAAAAAAAAAAAAAAAAAAAAATCCCCCCAAAACACCCAACCGGGGAAATAATTTCCGTCCAATATTTTTGCATTCAATGTTGGCAGGCGCGAAGTGGGTTTTATACAATATCAAAATCCCACTTTGGGGAAAAAAAAAATATTATAAGCATTTTAAAAAGGGGAGTTTGGGATTAACAAGGGAAATTTTCGCTTGGCCGATATTCGGGAGCTGCAAGCGTGGACAATGCTGCTGCGTTGGCGAAGGCCAGTGTTTATTTATTTTCCTCAATTTCTCGCGCATCGGCTTGCGCGAAAGATATGGGTATGGCAAAAGCGTTATAACGCCGCAGTTTCCGACAAGAGGAGCATTGAAATAAAAAAGAAAAGTCCCAATGTTTAATAGTTCTGTAGTTTTTTTCGGAATTTGAGTAGTGATTTTTCCATACACTTTTTTTGTAAGGGGCATATTATTTAAGTTGTGCTATTTTGATGTTCTATAGGCTTTTGTTTGTTTGTTTTAAGCTTGGATTACTGTCTTGATTTTTGAAACTTTTTTTTAAAAAAATCATTTGGTCAAGTAGTAATAGGTCCTAAAACTAAAGAAATAGGAACTTTTGTCCCGATGTAAAGAAACCATACAGTTTCTCTAAAGAACTTAAATTGTCATCGTACTATTCATTTGGTTAATTTGTGTGTATCTTACAAAAGGCTTCCGTCAGTTTCGATTCCATAGTGCAGCCAAATTTCGGCATGAAAGATTGCATGGTTTACCCGGCGGGTGTTCTAACCTATTTCGGACGAAATCCAGGTTCAGAAATGTCGGAAAAATCAGTGAAAATGTGGTCCGTTGCTATGGCAAGCCCATATCAATTTGTTTTAAACCGTGCTAACCAAAGGGCCGTACGAGTTTGTGTTGCGCGGGCGGTAACTAAGGCAAATCGGGCAGTGGTGGCGCGGCCGGGGTGCGTACGCACAACCGTTACGCACTTAACAGGCGCCTTAATGCAAAACGGGGGTGGGGAAGAGAAAAAAAAATGGTCAATAAAATAAAACACTTTGGTTGTGTATGGATACGGAAACTACAGGTTAAGCTAGGTTAGACACGGGGGTAGTGGTGATGAGAAGAAAATAAATATAGGGAAAAGTTACGGGATAAATATTGCATTTTTATTAAGCAAGATAGGAATTACAAAAGCTACAGGATTGTGACGGGAACTTGAGTTATGAACAAAATTGAGAATACGGGATGTTGTGACGAGGGGGCATAAACTGCAGGATGACAGGAACTTTATACGGGAGTTACGAGAAAAAAGACTGGATATAACAGGAACTACGGGTTAGCACACGATGAGTAACTTCTGAGAACAAATGTTAAACACTGAAAGTTATAGCCTACGGGATGAAATATTAACGTTTTATTATTTAGGAAATGGAAACTACGTGAGCTACAGGATTAATAATGGTCAATAACACTTCGTGTTATTTCGCTTTGGATCTGGTATATTAGGACACGGGGAGTAGTTTTGAGAAGGAAAACAAACAAATATACTAAGTTTTACGGGATTAAATATTGACGTTTCCTTAGTTGGTAACTTGAATTATTAAAATGTTAAGAATATAAAACATTGTGACTCGATTGATTCCTAAATCTCAGGATAACGGGCAATTTATACGAGATTTTGAGGAGTTGTCAAAATTCACTGCCATGACTTTGTGCGTACTTCTTAATTGGTGTGGTTGCAGTGGTGTCGCCATAGTGTGTCACTTCTTCAGTGATCGCTTCTGGTTCAGTGATCGCTTCAGTTCAGGTGATTCTGCAATTTCAGTGATCGCTCCCGTTCACTCATCTAGCGGGAGCCCGCGCAAAGCGCGGGCCTCCCGCTAGTCTTACTTCTAATGTGCCAAATGTTGTATGTGTGTATTTCGCAAAGGCTCCGTCGCAGTTTCATCATATTGCGGCCAAATTCACGGACAGATCGATGTTCCGGCAGGTGGTTTCTCCCTATATTTAGACGAAACGAATATGTTCAGAAAGGCTGAAAAATCACCGAAAAATGTGCTCGGTGCTATGATAAAATACCATTGTTTGTACGAGTTACTAGCAGTGCGTATGCTTGGCGTGTGACGGGCGCGTTACGCGTGGCAAAGGGCGATTACGCGTAAGAAGCTATATGCGGTACGTACTGGGCAAATAACAGGTCTATATACTGGATGAGTCAAAAAGATTTACACTCGTTTTGTTGGAATTTTTCTACAGCATTGAAATCTACCAGTACGGTAAGTACCATAGAAAAACTAGATTATTTCACTATAGAGATTTTGAATTTGATTTTTGACTTGCATTGCGAAACGACCGAAGTATGCTGGATAACTTAAAGATAGGTACCCGTTTTTCACTCTGTCCACGGGAATCACTGTTGGGGAATTGGCCAAAGAGACTTTGGATGAGTCTACGAAGACATCATGACATTTCTGCTTGCTTTGCTACATGATGTAAACCTTCATCAAGAAAAATGTTAAACTATTTCATTAATCTGAAAATCAATAAACAAATATGGAATCTCTTAACAACCAAATTTGGAGCAATTACTCAATAAATTGTTCGAAATTGATCACATATCTTTTCGGCGGAACTGAATGCAAATATGTAGGCAACCGTGCAATACAGCCGGCTGACCACCATTTCCACTGACTAATTCATAACCTGGATGGGTGAGGGGTACTTGGGGAATCAATATTTGAACATTACACACATTAAAATCCCATCTGTCTTTCCTTTCATCTCATTTCTTTCTTTTCTCCCTTCCCTCTCTTTTCCCTACTCCTTTTTGCTTGTCATTTTCCCATTCCTGCTTTGCCGCTAGCTTAAGTTAGCCTGGTCAGGCTTGGGGAAGGGGACAATGCGTCCACTTCCCCTGCCACTGGTACGCTACTGTCATTGACTATTGTTAAGATAATATTACCAACAACAGTTGTTACAGAATAGGTAATGTTACTTAGAACAAAAATACAAAACTAAATGCTTAAAAAGTACCAGTAAAAGTAACAGTGGGACTTCAATGGCTTTTGCTTGCTGTGCAAGCGAAGAATGTACAACCGTGGTCAATAATGGTTTTTGGCGCCTTCCGTAATTTTACCATTTATCTGCAATATCCGAAAAGGTAAATTGTTAGGTGTTTAAACAATGAATGGATATAATGAGCTATGTTTTCATGTAATAAAAAAACAATTTTAAATTGTTAAATATTTTTAAGATTTTCTGAATCGAAGTGTAAATTCTGTGTGACTCACCCTGTATGCAGACGGGTGGCGGAAATAAGAAAATTACGAGGAAAAATAAAATATTACAGCAAAGTTATACGGGATTAAAATATCAGTGACGTTCCTTAGCAAACGGGAACTACATGAGCTATAGGATAGCTAGGTCCGCGAATTTGATTATAAAGTGTTAAAGTACAAAATGGTGTGACTCGGGGGAGTCCTGATAAAGTCAGGGTGACGGGTTTGGTGCGGTCGGGTCTCGCCATATAGTGTGTCACTTTGCAGTGATCGCTTCAGTTTCAGTGAGCGCTCCCGTTCATCAACTAGGGAGAGCCCGCGAGAAGAGCGGCCTCCCGCTAGTGTTTTACAAAGAACCTTGAAGGTTTGAGGTGTTGTTTTAGGTTTAAAGTAACCGTTCTACAAAGAACAAATTGCTTGACTGCAACTGTGTTGTTGTTTGTTTGGGTTGGTTGTTTTTTTTTTTGTGCCACCTTACAGCCTTGTTAGAGCTGGGCCCGATAGAGAGCAGAATGCAGAAACCCTCCCTGCCCCAGCATTTCTGATCTTGGGGTCTATCTAGGAATATACATTGCTAAACATCCTCCAGGTTCTAGTGATCACTCATACAGAGTATCCTATAGAAAACCTGCAACTTATTTTGCAGGGGATATAATTCCACTTTTATATTAACTGCGGGAGGCCGCGCGTCGCGCGGGATCCGCAGTTGAGTGAAACGGAGCGATCACTGAAACTGTAGCGATCACTGAAAAAGGACACACGAATGCAAGACCACCGCAACCAATCCCGTCACCCTGAACTTTATAAGGACTCCCCCGAGTCACAATTTGTACTTTAACACTTTAATAACTCAAATCGCGTACATATCACATCTATAGCGCATGTAGTTACCGATTTATAAGGAAACGTATACTGAATATTTAATCCCCGTATAACTTTCTGTATTTTATTTTTCTCGTATTATTTATTCCACCGCACCGTTTGCACTATAAGCAGCCTGTTATTTGCGTACCGCATATAGCGCCTTACGCGTAATCGCCTGTTACCACGCGTAACCGCCCGTCACCAACGCCCCCCCCCCCCCCCACAAGCATTAAGCCACTGATTAGTAACGCGTAACAAACAAATGGTAATTTATCATAGCAAACCGAGCACATTTTCGTTGATTTTTTCAGCATTTCTGAAAGATTCGTCTAAATTAGGGTAGAGGTTAGAACCACCGCGGGGTAAACACAAATAGTCATGTGAATTTGAGAGCAATAAGATGGAAACTGACTGAGCCTTTTGCGAAGATACACACATTTACAACATTGGCAAATTATAGTAAGATATCAATTTGCAGCTGTTTGCGCTTTATGAAATTTCTCCGTTATTTCGAAGGTTTTTTTCCGGGGTACTTTCCTTCGATATTCGAACATGCGTTTAGGCATTCACCTTTCCGAATCCTTTTAAAAATGTTCGATATCCGAAAATTTTTTTTTTTTAACAAAAAATAGGGTTTGTTCGCTATTCCGAATTTAGAAAGGTTTCGCCATTCCGAATCTTTAAAAGGGTCGCAAGCCGAATGTCAAAAAGATGCGTTATCGAATATTAAAAAAATGGTTCGTTTTTTCTATCAAGGGCGTGTTACGTGTCTTTGGGCCCCCCCGATACCAGAAAGTAGTAGTAGTAGTATGATTTTGGCTCAGATATTGAAAGGCCATATTTTTCTCATGTCGTCCTGAAATTGGAGCCCTCAAAAATCCATTTCATTCCCAAGATATAAAACAAAAAAAACTGTCGTTTTTAGTGGTTAACCATCAATATAGCGCAGTATTCGAATAGGGCTTTGCAACAGCATTATTGCGTCTACCATCAAAACCGTATGTTTGTTTCCCACAGGTATTTGATGGGGGTGGTATGTGCTAGTGCCAGGCTCTCTATCCAAGTAGAGAACACAATACCACATAAATCGGACAAGCCTTTAATGATAGAGGGTTCGCGTATATTCAAAAACAACTGATACACAAAGGAACCAAAACACCAGGAACCTCCAGAACCATCGAAGTGGTTCACCCTTGTTTAAAAATCATGATTTGACCATTGAACCAAAATGCTCTTTGGTTCCAGGACAATGCTCAACAACCATTAATACACCAAAGCAGCCAAAAACACCTGGAACCATCCTGAAATCTACTGGGAACTATCAATCAAAAGTGTCCACTGCTGTTTAAGGAATTCATAATTTTGACTATTTTGAACTAAAATCGTTGTGTTGAATGGGTTTCAAGACACTGCTAAAAAAACCATTGATTCACAAGGAACCGGAAACACCGGGGGAAACCATCCAGAAAATTGGGAACTATCCAAAGTGTCCACTTTATTTAAAAAAATATACAAATTTTGACCATTTTGAGCCCAAAATAGTTGATCGGGTTCAGATAAAAGCTCAAAAAACCATTAATATGCCAAAGGACCAAAACACGGGAACCATGCCAGAAATCTTCTGGGAACCATCCAACGTGTCCACTTTTGTTTTAAAAATCATATTTTGACCATTTGAACCAAAATGCTAATTTGGTTTCAGACAAGTCAACAAACCATTAATACACAAGAGACGAAAAACACGGGAACAATCCCCAGAAACCAGAGGGGAACTATCCAAGTGTCCACTTTTTGTTTAAAAATTCATAAATTTTGAAATTGTGACCAAACTAGATTGAATCGGGTTCCAGACAAAACTCAACAACCATTAATATGCAAAGGAACCGCAAACACCAGGAACCATCCAGAAATCTTCTGGGAAACCAATCCAAAGTGTTCAATTTTGTTTAAAAATCATATTTGACCATTTTAAACCAGAATGCTAATTTGGGTTCCAGACAAGCTCAATAACCACTGTACACCCAAAGGAGCCGAAACACAGGGAAACATCCAGAAACCATTCCAAGAAAGCTCAAAAAAGAATTTTTCTTTTAACAAGATTAAAACAGCATACCAAATATCATGTATATGATAATGTGAACCAGCCAACATTTTTAACCATCTTAAAAATAGGGAAGAGAAAATGACCTGAACCCAGCAGATTTTGGTTAAAATCATTAATTGCCTATGGAGACACCAATGGGGACAGTAGTGGCAGCCACCCTGGCCTGATTGGCAAAGTAACCAACTGGGCCAGATTGGCAATTATCATGGAACAGCATTGTTTTATGGGGCCAGACTGGCAGATGCCCATCTGGCCCCAATGTGCAGCTGCCATTCTGGCCACAACTGGGTCCGTCTCCAGCCCCACACTGTGCAGATGCCGCCAGGAAATGGGAACACTGTGCAACTACTTATCTGTGGCCAGAATGGCCAAAAACTCCTGTGTATCTGAGACAATGTTGCCACACTAAAAAATACATTTGTGCAGTATTTTACTGACAAGAATCGGCCAAATTAATTAATGTGAAATTACAGTATACTATAAAACTCTATTCAATCTAAAAACACTGAAAAAAAATATATATTGGCGAGTTGAACAGAGATTGTGAATGTGCTTGAATGAAATAAAAAGAAATGACGAACAAACTAACTTTAAACGTAGGCCTTCCCACATATCCAACAAACATTTTACGGTGCATAGAAGTCTATACATTTTAATCTTGATCGTATGGCCTTCACCTCCAAAGCCCATCTGTAAAGTTTGTTCGTCCGCGTTGATACCCCCGTTTTGAAAGAGAGCTAAAACAGTATTTTGTACCGTAATAGGCCTGGAAATTGGGACCAAAAATTAAGTTTGCTTGATTTTTAAATTACGGCCAAGTATTTGTCTTTTTTATTAATATCCTTGTTTATTGTTGACGCCACGTTATTTAGTCAAATACAAGATGCAGTTAGTAGTGGTACTAAGTTTACATAAATATGTATTTTAGCTGTGTTCTTTACTAGACGTAGAGTGTAAGATTTCTTGAGTGTTAGCGTACGATCCGGGCGCTGAACACGGCAAAAAGTAGCCTTCAGTTTGGAATCCGCGCCAGTTGGATTTTATTTTATTATGTTTTTTAATTGTTTTTTAGCCATAAAACATACGTTTCATGAGAATAATTTCACAATACCCTTTATTTCATTTGAAGAAATGTTACACAAACAAACATGTATTATTGTACGTAATGTTGAAAAATAGTAGCCATTATTCAGTTAACAACCTGTTTTGCTGCATGAAAAAAGGCTTAATTAGTAAAAAAGGATTATCATCTATGGTTAGTTATTAAAAGTTAACAACAACAAGACAATTTGAACACCAAAGGTCACAAACAAGCAATATGTAGTAATTCTTTTTCACTTCATTTTTTGATAGCTAGTCAAACTTCCTTTCACGTTTGGTATGATTTTGTTCATTTAATTTGCAATATATTATTTTGAAAGGAACAGTCAATGCATATAAATTACTTATTCCTATATATTCGCTGAATATAGCTAGCATAGTTAATCGTGTTAGGTATTTGGGTTCATTTCAGAGGATCCCAGGTTCGATTCTCATGTAGATAGGCTTTACTGTTAAAAGTTACTTACAGGATTAATTTACGCCAAATTAGATCAACGACTGTAACAACATAGTACCTCAAAATCTTTTCCGTTTTTTCCCCCTCTTTTTTTGCTATAATTTCCCCACATACCGACGATATTATTTTGAGTTCAGCAACTTGTTGATTATAATTAACTAACTGATAAATTTCTCTGTGTATTTACTAATAGCCCATAAGTAATGCGATTTGAGGACACACCTGCAAAACATAGGGTGTTAAATTAAAACCACCGGTGGTTACTAGGAGGAACCACACAAAGAGGGTGTCAAATTCCACACCTGTGAGTGTTATTTTAAAACACTATTGGTGTTTTAAAACAACCCAATAGGGTGTTAAAAAGAACACCAAAGGGTGAATTTGACACCATTTGGGGTGATCCTCCTAGAACACCACCGGTGGTAATTTTAACACCCTAGTTTTTTGTAGACAGTAGAAAAAAATAGTCTTTACATGATCAGCCATCTCAATTAAAAACATGATTTAATGGTACATTAAAAGATTTACTCATTTCAAAGATTATTATTTCAAAATTGCTACCAATTGACACTCCAACAGTCCGTTTGTTTTTACGATTTTTTAAACATCCTTTGACATTAATTGCCACAGATACCTTCCTATGTTTATCTGTAGAGAAATAAAATGATTTCGTCCGAATGCCTCGGATTACAGGAAAAAATACTATAATACATTTTACAAGAAAATTCTGAGGCAGCAATTCTGCCTAACAAACCCCGTAAAAATACAGCTGTAAAATAAAGGTTTTCTATTCAATTTAATATAGTGTAGCTTGAGATATATTTTACATTAAGGATTAAGTTGATTAAATCATATTCTAATTACAAATAAAAAAAATAGAAACCTAATCAATCCTCTTTTCTAGCTTCATTGGCATTAATTTTGCCTGTAAGAGAGGATTATGACGGGTAGAAAATCATACAAAAGCGTAGTCATTTCTAGCGCCCTACGCAAGGCAAAAGTATGTTTCAACATGTTCAATACCAGTTGAGGCGATCGATCGACTCTTTGAGTCTGCCAAACAGCCAATGCGCCATTGTCTCCCTGACATAGAAAACAGAGGACGGGTTTTAGTGTTTTGCTAACGACCAATCATTTATAATTAAGTGACATGGAAAACAGGGATACTTGAATTGAACGCGTCCTCAAAATGAAGAACGTGTCATGTCCACTATGTACACAGAAAATAATTTCCCTAAATGTTTCAATGTTCGATATGAAAGGTCAAATTCTCCTAAACTTCAATCGCCGATATCTCGAAACGTAACTTTTGGTCGATTGGCTGTTGGAAGATTCGTGACGATATGATCCGAACTGTTGGCTTAAGTATAGTGGTTGTGCCTAATCGTACGGTGTGCATAACGATCAACTCTAAAACGTGCAGAAATTCGCAATTTTGTTATTACAACCACAGTGGCTTATACTGGCTAAATGTAAGAACGCACAGTGCAAATTTAGCGTGTTGGAGACTAGTTACAGACTTGAATGACATAGGCTTGCTGTTTATTCCGTTGTTGTGTCCTCATCAGTAATCAGCTGTGAATTCTTACATTCAACAAATACTAACATTAACGCACTATCAGTGATCATGTAAAAATTGTGATTTTAAAACGAAAAAAATAATCAAAAAATCAGATTTTTGAATGTCTTGTAACCAGTATAGCTATCCTAACCTACCCTGCAAGTACTAAGACCGGGAGAAGGCCTAAAGACAAATCGGATATTTTAGTCCTTTACTGTCCGTACGGATACGTACTACAACACGTAAATGAATGGGGATTCCAATCTTTCCGCAGTGCTGGTTCTTCCTTTTCTGTAATTTTTTCAGTTGCCAATAAATAACTTCGATAATCCTACATACTTTAGCTTCACTTTGTAAAGTATTCATGACATATTCAAATATTTGAACCCCTTTGGTTAAATCACTGATAGTGTATTGTTTTTTTTTTTTTTTTTTTTTAAAAAAAAAATCATCAAAAAATGATTTTTAAGTCTGTAACCAGTATCGCTTAGACTAACATACACCTTGCAAGTAGTAAGACGGGAGAAGCCTAATTACGGACAAATCGGATATTTTAGTATTGTCCGTACGATTATTACCACACGTAAATGAATGGGGTTACATCTTTGCGCAGTGCGTTTCTTCTTTTCTGTAATTTTTTCAGTTGCAATAACTAAACTTACGATAATCCTACATACTTATCTGACGTTTAAGCTATTCTGCACATCATTAAAATATTTGACATCTGTGGTTCTATTTCCAGAAAGAAAGCGCCCCCAATTTTTTTTGTTTTTGCACCGATGCCAAAAACTTACCTGGAAAAATACATTGAGGAATTAAGGGAAGAATGTTCTAGTAGTCATTGGAATTTTATATAAAGTAAAAACATTGTATACCCGAAACTGCCACTGCTTGAGTCTCGATAACAACTGTTTATCTCACAAATTACATATGGTATCACTGAATGGGCAAGTGCATGCAATTCTGAAATGGAAAAACTGCTTACTGCTTACGCTGACTGGTACCTGAACCCTCCTGGTCGTGGGGGGGGTCGGGCACTGCCGGGTTGAGCACTCAACCAAGCTGTTCCCACTTTCTGACGGTTGTGGTGCAATGGCTTGGGGCACTCTGCAAAACTCTTCTTTGCCCATTCTTTGATGTTGTCTGCCCAATTTTTCCTTGTATGCCACGCTTCATTGTAACATTACTGTCCTTGGAGGTGTTTTGAAAAGCAAGTTTGATCTTGTTAAATGCCTACCTATCAGTTTCTTTTCTTAAACAGTTGGTCAGGAGATATCAAATTCCCCATGTGTTGTTTATGGGTGTTACGGACCTCCTCGTTTGTGATACGATCTTTATACGAGATCCAAGGATCAGACGGAAGCCACCTCATTCAAACGCTTGGATCCTTCTTTGCAGGTCTGAATATTGAGTGTCTGACTCACAAAAAGCGTATAGAAGAGGAGGCGCACAAGAGCCTGCAGGAGCTTAGCTTTGATTTCAAGGTTTTATGTTCTTGTCTGCCAAAAATGTTTCAGCTTGGCTAAGGCTGTTGTTGTCATTGCTGTGCTTGGCCCAGGACTAAGGTTAGGCGACCCTATTCTGATGAATGCCCTCCAAGGTATTTGAACTTGTACACAGTCTCAAGTTCACGGCCATTTACTGTGATCTTTGTGTTGATTGGGTCCTTTTTGTTTGACATCAGCTTTGTTTTTTCAGCGTTGTTTCCATGCCATACCTGGTAGATGTTTAAGCCAGGCATATCTCACAAGCTTAAAAAGCTCTTCCTCAGACCGGCCATCCGTCGATGTCATCAGCGAATCTAGATTAGAGACTGTACGCTCAATGGTTATAGTACAAGAGTGGGGTTCAAGAAGCATCTGTCATATACGTTCCAAGATGATGTGAATAGGGTTGGTGAGAGGAGACATCCTTGGCGGACCCCCAACTGAGTGATGGAACCATTCAACTATGGCGCCATGGAAAAGTACGGCATGTGGCTTTGGCGTATAGCTGTTTGATGGTTTCTATCAGTTTTGACCCATGTTGTACTTTTTCACTTGTCGCCACAGTTCAGTAATGCGACCATGTCAAATGCCTTCTTGAAATCTTTGAAGACATGGAAGATATTTTGGTGTTGGTGAGTTTTCACAAAGAACTCGTAGGTTGAAATTTGTTGCAGTGCTTCGCACAGTGCGAAAAACCAGCCTGTTCCTCAGCGATAATTTCTTCGGCTTGGGGTTTCAGTCTGTTCAGTAGAACTTTCAGCATCACTTTACTTGCATGGTTATGAGGCTTATGGTGCGATCGTTCTGACATTGTGACGGTTGCCTTTTTTGTGGTAGTGTAATGATAAGTGACTTTGTACCAAACTGTGGGCATTTCACCAGTCGGCCATAGATTATTGCATATTCTGGTAGAATTTAGCACATTCACCTCCAATTCTTCATCACTTCGGCTTGGGTTTACATCCTGGAGAATTCCCACTCTTCAACGATCTCAAGGCTGCCTCAACTTCCTCATTTAAGATAGGGAAGTCATCATCGTTTGATGATGCCTGACCTGCAAGTACGCTGGTATCTCCCTGGGTCTTATGGTTGTAAAGTTCTGAACAGTTTCAGTCCACCTCTGAATGATGGCACTCTCTTCAGTGAGACAGTTCCCCAGTTTGGTCATGAATGGTGGTAACTCTTGACCGTCTCGCTGGGTGAGATTCTGGACAATTTGGAAAGCTCTCCGATGTGTTCTGTGTTAGATTTCTCATCAATCCAAGCACTGCATCTCAATCAGGTTTCTTTGGCCCTCTTCATTGCCTTTCATGATTGTCCTTGGAGATAGCTTTATACTCAAGAAGTATGGTAGTGTGTTGGTTTTCTTTAGCTCCCTTCGGATATCACACATCTCAAGGAGTTAACTGGTACCAAGGCTGGTGTTTTTATTGCGGTGTTTTCCAAGATCTGTTTCTGTTGTGTCATCACTTCGTGAAAAATGTTGGGTCAATGTTCACATCATCATTTAGTGCAATAGCGGTGCGGCATAATTTGCCACCAATGGTTGCTGGAAAGATTCCAATAGATCAGGATCCTCAGTCTGTCCAGGTTGAAACTTGGCATGGTGTTGTCGGCTTATTGGCTTTCTTCAGGCGAACCTTGAAGTCATGATAACCAAGTCATGGTCACTCCTATGTTGCTACGGGGAAAGATTCTAGTTTGTGATACATCTGATGCCAGATCGGAAAACGGTTGGTTTTGCACCAGGATGGAATCATATATGGTTGTGATGCATGCCCAATTGGGAGTGCCAAGTCCAACGCCGGGAAGCCTTGTGTTTTCCGATAGTGTTGGCAAGGTACCATGTTGTTGTAGCTGGTAAACTCCAACAGGTGCAAACCTCTCTCATTAGTAACAGGCGGTACAAGAAGGCCCCATAGCATTTAGTCCCTGCCCTCTGGTGCACGTTCCCAAATTTAGACATTCCATTCCTGGATGATTTAACCAATGATCTTTCTTGTTCACTTATTTACCAATCCTGAAGCTGAGTGTAAAATTCTTCAACTGCCTCATCGTCATCGTAGTGGTTGCGTGCATAGACTTGTATTATGACGGGATATTAAATGGTGAAGCACGCAGGAACGGATGGACAGGAGGGCCTGCTCTTGAACTTGGGAAACATCCCATTACTGTTTCTTGAAGCGCTTTATTAAATAGGATTCAAACTCATTTGCAGTTTGCTATTTCGAAATTAATACAAGTTGGTCTTCTCAGTAAGAGGCTCGCTATGTTTTTCCATCTAACTTCACAAGAGTCTACGAACATTGCCCGGTGTACCTCTCGAGTTCATATGTAAGTTCGTGTAATTAACTGTTTGGGCAAGAGTTCTAACATTCCATGTGGCTAGAGTAATAAAGTCTTTCCACGTTACGTTTCCGAAGAGGTTTCCACAGTAGTACACTTTAATACTCGCCTCCGCCCCTGGTGGTTAGACAGGAAACCGCGGTCCGTGATGACCCGGCGTCGACCGATCGGTTGGAAGTTGTGTGTTTTGCTTCATATTAATTACAGTGTGTCTTTGGGCGACCGGAGATTTGCCTGGCGGAGACCATACCTATCCAGGATTGACACAGTCGACATCCTCCAAAAATAGGTGGCTGCCTGGCAACGAAAAGTAAGCCGTTGAAACTCATATTGGAGTCCTCCGCCTGGCGGTAACGCCATCAAGGAAAGTCCTTCGCCCTATGAGTCGGGTAGCATCACACCCAGCTTGTTATAGGTATTCTGGGAGCTGGAAAAAGTCGTCTTCCCTATTAGCCGCTCGTTAGTGCGCTGTTAACGGAGTGCTCCTATTGGAGGCAGGGACCAGACATATGCTAACAGAGGCTATACAGTGCCAGGGGGGGGTCTTAATTTAGGGCCCCCTTTTCACCTTGCGGCTAGGCAAACCGCCCGGTCAAAGACAGATGGGTGACGCGTGTTAGCCCATCTCATATTCTTCAAAAGCGTGCACTGAGAGCAGTGACCAATAGTGCTATTACAGAATCGCATCTAATCCTTTTATTGGTTGAAATCAATTAACTAAAGACTAGCATTTGTGTAAACTTAATATTTGTACTTCGTCCAAATGTAGCAATAAGCTGTTACCCTCCACATTTGACAACATGTTTGTCACAAATGCTGAAAACCACACATATCCTACAAGACAACTTTCAGACTTTCAATACCTAATTTTTAACTTGATTTTTGTGGTAAATCTATCTCTTACCTTTGGAGTTAAACAATGGAACACCATTCCACCTAATGTCCAAAAACTCAAAAATCTTCATTCTTTTAACTTAATTATCAAAAGTCATTAACAAACGACAAACAAATAGAAATAGAGCCTGGGACATGACAGGCCTTTATTATGCTTTTTTTCCCGTACTCTTTCCACATTACACTTCATGTGATTATACAATTTCATTATTTACCAATATGTGTATTATGTTTATACTTATGTATGATTGTGGATAGAATAAATATTTTGTATGTTTATTTTTATGTTTATGTTCTGTTATGTATTTGGAATACTACCAATGTCTCATATCACACCTGAAGTAATAAGGCCGAATACCCCTTCCTTTATTAAATAAGTGATGATTTAGTATGTTCTTCGTGCACGACAGATATCAAAGCATGGTTTTTCTATGGGGAACTATTAAGATAGCAGGCAAGTTCTTGTTAGTTGGTCTACAACCGATTTAGAGTGCATGTGAGAGAAATTTGTATCCTAAAAAAATCTCCTCCGTCACTTTAAAGCACACGGTCAAAATCACTGAATTTTTGTATAACCCTTCTCATGACTTATCAGTGAACCATAAACAACAAAATGGAGCGGCGAGGATCACGATGCACCTTTAAGAAAACGCAGTAAGAGAAACGTGAATGCATATATATTCAAGAAGAAATTTAAGCCAAGTTCCCAAGTTAAGTATTACAATAACTTTCAAACATTTCATAAACTTTTTGAGACCTAACATTACAAAGTAACAAGTAAAACTTGATTACTGCATCTTTGAATTATATTGTCTATGATTGATTAATTACTGAAATAAAAGATTGAGAGAATGGATGTGCTCCGGCATCATGAATTATATAAACTAGTATCACATGCATTGAATACAGATTTTAATCAACCAGTTTTTATCGTCCGCAACACAACAAGGTTTGCACATTAACTATTTATAATTAAAATGTAATAGATAAATATAATATTGCAGAGCCATTTGATGGTAATTACTACTTAGATCCCAGTTGCGTAACCAGGGGGGGGGTCAGGGGGAGCTCCCCTGTTTCGGATATTCCCCCCCCCCCCCCCCAAAAAATAGTGATTTTCCTGCAATTTGCATTGAAAACATGGCCTAGACTATAACAACTACCAATTTTAATATACGCTCAGGGACGGAGAGCACCGGGTGCCATTGTAATGTATAAAAATGGTCTGTTTAACGCACGGGCGGTCCTGTAGAGGTTGAATAATGTAACGCTCACCAGCATGGCGCCCGGACGCCTTACCGAACAACGAACCTACGACGCTATAGTTATTTGCCCCCCTTCAGAATTTCGATCCGACTGGGGAAAAATTTGGTCACCTACTAATTTGTGAAATTTGGCTCCCCCTGATGCTTGCCCCCTGAATATTGTGCCCGCTTGAAAAAAAAAAGGCTGGTTCGCCTGATAAGATATCATATTCCAAGTAAATGTGATAATATATTGCTTTATGTACTTCTCCACACAACTCCATAACCCGACCCGTCTTAAAATAGCGTATATCCATCAATAAACATGATCTCGCAACTCGCTTCAACTCACTTGGCTTAGTGTAAACGCGAAAGCGCCAGCACTATAATCGATTCGCGCTGATATAGGATCTGGGAAAAAGTTTTGGGTCATATCTTAACGTGAAATAGGGAAGAAGCACTCTTAATTATCTATACGTCAGTTCGCTCCTACATGAAAAGATTTATCCAATGTGCTTCCACTATTAAGAACAACGTTGGACCATCTGTGGGGGGTATGACCTATTGTATTTGTCGTATTAAGCTGTAATGAGTTAAGGTATGTATGAAAGTCATGATGAGGAACCAGATCACCTGTGGCGGACTCGCGCCAAAAACTCCATCGCTACCATAATCGGGATCAATAGCGCACCTGCCACTTATAACAGGGTAGTCTTTCACATTTTAACGTACGTTACTTTTACAGTGACCTCTTATAGCTTCTTTTTGAACCACTGCCATCGTATCGACCGAGAGCCACGTATTAAAGGAAATGTCATGATTCTGAATATATTTGGAAATTTGGTATGGATGGAAAGCGTAAGTAACGTAGAGTCCATATAAAAATATGTTGAAAATCGTCCACATTTGTTGAGTATTTTGCCCTTTTAATTTCCCCCAATTAGCTTACTCGAAAAAGATTCGGACAAATCCACATCGCAGGCAAAATGTGACGTCAAAGTGAGACCATCCATTAATTTACGTCGTTGTGACCAATCATATCGCAATTTGTGTGGCACTTAATAATATTAAACACAAACGAAATGAAACAAAATAGTCATCGTAACTTCTTTTTCAATTTTATATTACTTTCATTAATCCATAATATTACCGTGTCAGCAATACAATTCGAGTCAACACGAGGTTTTGGTCATCACTTTGACGTCGTCACGAGGAGAGCAAATTGGAGCCGATGTGGAATTCAATGAAGCCGTGGCGAAAAATCAGCCCGTTTTCTTCGTATGTCAAAAAGCAAAAATTAAAAATGCCTCTTTTGTTAATTTACAAAATTGTATTATTTCTCGGGAATTCGTTTGAGGTAGAATATTATTTTATGACTGTAAGTCAAAACTGAGCTTGACAAAAAATCGTGACATGTTCCTTAATATTTATATTTGGACTATTTAAGAATATATAACAGCCCACAATTGTTTTGTTGCAATTTGTGTGGGGTCAATCACAAAATTATTGAGACTATGATCCCCAAATTAAGTGCTCATATTATTTTGAGTTTGAAACGCGAAATTTCAAAATCAAAATTCCGAGTCATGACTCGAAATTACACAAGCCACTGACCGAAACATAAATGCTTGTAGTACAGCTTCGACCATTCGTCTTTTTGTAGCAAACTCACTATCAAGGACCAAGTCGCCGCCCCCAACCAACAGATCCACACGGGGGCGTTCCGCCAAATAAACCCTGTACCAAAATAATCGTGGCAATATGAGAAGACTTCATCGCTCACTCGCTTGGACCATCTCTCGTCGCGTCGTAAATTGTTCTAAAAAATCTTTCTTTCTTCAACTGATGGCTCTAGACGCCACAGCAAACGACAGTCTTCCCCGAAGAGGAGTCAATTGAAGCTCCACGGCACGCAGTGGGCCTATATACCACATGCTTCCTGAATGAGTGGCGCATGCGTCAGATTTGGCCAGCCGGCGGCAGTCCAATCAGCGCATTATTAGATAAAGCATAATCCGCACTGTTTTGGCCTTCACAGGGGAACAGATTTGGCCTTCATGGATATTTGATAGGGCCATCTATTGTTTAGCAGGGATTAAAAGTTTGATATGGGCGGAGCTTGGCTGGTACAGAGTATTAGAACAGAGGGGTACATATGAACGTTTATGTAATGATGTAGCTTTACTAATGTGTAAAGCTGGGTGGCAAAGCTCTGTCTGTAAATGTTAAAAGGCTAAAACCCTCTTTTAATGTTTCTTAGACAGTGTAAGAAATTATTGCCCTTGACATTAGTAATCGTCAAATAAAAAGCATATATTTTCAACTTCTATTATTACAATCAGAATCATGAAATAAGAAGCATATTTTACACGTATTTGAAAAGACCATTAGTCCCCGACGGGTCAAAATAGTGAGATGTGAAAAGACGAGTTGTGTATGTTGTCGAGTTTGTGGAGCCAAATTTGTAGTGCTTTTTTAGCTAGCCTAGCGAATAAATGCAGCATCACATGCATTTTATTCGTTGAGCTCCCGAATTTACTAGTGCTTGCGCTTTCGCGTTTAACACTAATCCAAGTGAGTTGAAGCGAGTTGTAGCTTCAGTTATTGTTTGATATAGGTATTTTAAGACGGGTTATGGAGTTGTGAGCAAGTACACTATAAGCATATATTATCACCGATTTACTGGAATTGATATCTTAATCATTGGTGTAACCACTTTTTTTTCAGGGGGCCCATATATTTTCAGGGGGCAAGCATCAGGGGGCGCCAAATTTTCCCAAATTAGTAGACCCAAATGTTTTTCGCAGTCGGATCGAAATTCTGAAGGGGGGGGAACTAACTTAGCGTCGTAGGTTCGGTGTAAGACGGTCCCGGCGCCCTGCTGTAGCGTCATTATTCAACATCTACAGCCGCCCCGTGCGTAAAAAAATGACTCATTTATATACAGCTACAAATGTTAACCGGTGCTAAATCCGTTCCCTGAGCATATTTTAAATTTGTTAGTATACATAGGCCTATTTTTTCATGCAAATTGCAGAAAATCACTAATTGTTTTCGTGAGGGGGGGGCAATATTCCGTGGGGGGGGGGGGGACTTCCCCCTGCCCGGTCAGGTTAACGCCACTGTATCCGATTAGTAATTAACATCAAATTGCTCTGACAAATATTATATTAATCGATAAATTTATTTATAATTTTAATGTGTCAAACATATGTTTGTGTTGGACAGATAAAACTGGTGATTCGTAAATCTGTATTTTAATGCCTGTGATGCTATTTATCTCTTCATTGATGCCGGAGCACATCCATTCTCTCAATCTTTTATTTCAGTACCTAATTAATCGGTAGACTCATAGAATTCAATGTGCTTAATCAAGTTTAAAGTGCGGTTTGTTTTCCCGATTTTTGTCTATCGTGGTTGCTACTTGTATAATAGCCTAACACTGAATGTACACACTAACCATCAACTACGTGTGCAACAAAGTTTCGGTTTTGATGCTGGACCGATAAGCATCCTCTGCAACGCCCTATTCACCATGGCTAATATTGATGGTTTACGCACTAAAACGGTAGTTTTTTTATCTGTATCTTGATAAATAGATGGATTTGAAAGCTGATTTCAGGACGACAATGATAAAAAATACGGCTTTCATCTGATATAAAATGTATACTACTTCCGTGTAAATCAGGGAGGGGGGGGGGGGGGTTCCAAATACGATCGGAACAAGCACCTTTAAAGGCCGACTCAGAGATTTCCTGCGGAAAGGGCGCCCTCATTCCAAAAAATCGTGTTTTTTTTTGCATGTACATAGCATTTCCCTATCTAACACTGGTTGAAATTGCTAAGCTTAAATCTAATTCCTTCCTATAGAAAATCACAACTTTGTTATAAAATTCCGGATGGCCGATTTTTTGTTTCTACACAAGTATCCTATGGGACGTATACATACACATAATGTGTTTACTGCATCAAAACGAAAATCCGATTTAATCTCATTTCGAATTGAGTATTTTTAGGTTACTATCTTTAGTTCTAGTTGACTATTTTTCATTATTATACAAAAAAATAATATTTCGAAATCAATCTCTGAGTCAGACTTTCATGTTTAACTTTTTAATGTTGGTCAAAATGTTTGAATGTTTGAAAGTTATTTTTGTAATACTTAACTAGGAAACGTATGATCTATTACATTGGTAGCATTCCAATAGACAACCAAATCGGGGTCAAACAAAAACAAAAAATTGGGGGCGCTTCTTTCTGGAAATGGTGGAGTTGTTGAATGTAAGAATTCGCAGCTAGGCTTGATGAGATCACAACAACTGAATAAACCGCAAAGCCTATGCATTCATTCCTGTACTACTCTATCCGCGCTAATTTGTATATATGTTCGTTTCTTCTTACCATTTAGCAGTTCCTTAAAGTAAGTTAGCCTGTATTAAAAGTCTAAATCATAATTTCACAAGTCTAAATCATAATTTCACAATCAGGAATAACTGAACCTCATTTGAAAGATAAACCCATGAATATTACAATCTCCAGGATATAATTTCGAGTAGAGAACAGAATTGGCCGTTGAAAAGGTGGGTGTTTGTATGTATGATCAAAAATGTTAATATCATTAAGAAAAGATCTATGTTGTGCCACTTCTAATTTACGAATCTTGTTTTATTGACATTTAAATAACCAATCAAAAGAATACTTGGCGTAGTCACAGAACTCACGGCTATAGAATGATTTACCGCAATATTGATCCAATATTTAAGTGGCAGAAAAAAAGTTTGTATTATTTAATGGGAAGACTCAACATTGATCTTCTTAAAGATATACGGTGATAAGCAACCATGAATATCTTGACGTTATATTTCCATTCTTTAATAGACCCACCATTTATAAACCAACCCAGAATAACAGAGACAACTGCGACAATAATAGACAATATATTAACTAATAATGAGAATCTTGTTGAATCAGCTATTTAATTGCCGATATCACCGGATCTCCTGCCAACAATCTTAGCAACTGATACAAATTAACTAAACAATCTAAAAATAGAAAAATAACATATAATATAAAGAATTCTTAATAGTGGGAATATCGCAACGCAAACTAAAGATACTCATCAAAATGTCAAGGGAACGAAGTTCTTGATAACAATAATGCTGATGATGATTATAACATTTTTGTAGATAAGTTTACTGAGTTTTATGATGAATGCCTTCCATTGAAAAATGTTGTACTAAAATAGAAAAGATCAATATCCCTTGATTCTAAGGGGTTATTGAGAAGCATTCATACAAGGAACAAACTATATAAACTGTATCTCACTCCCCAACGGATCGACTTCAAAATTTACAACTTACAGAAACAATTACATAATTTTAATAAGGAAATCAAAGCGTAAATATTATTTTAACAAATTTGAAGCTGCCAAAGCAGTAGAAAATATGATCTACAATTGGAATCTTTTTTGGATTTATCCAAAGCATTTGTCACCATTAATCATAAGATATTACTGCATAAAACTAGAACATTATGGGTGTCGTGGAGTTCTTTACAACCTGGTTTTTTCAAACTCTTTAAGTAATAGAAAACAGTATGTGTAGTATCAGTCATGTGAATCTGAACTTAAAAATATTATTTTGTGTGTACCAAGGGTTCGAATAGGTAGGCCTAACACCATTTGCGATTTATACTCTATATTAACGATACTTGAACACTTCATCTGTATTAGATTTCATTTTGTTTGCTGACGACACCACAATATTGTATTCGCACAAAGAAATTGCCAGCAAGATTGAGTTTTACAATAAGAACTAAAGAGAATCAACTGGTTCAAAGCCAATAAAGTATCATAAAAACGCCATTAAAAAAATACATGGTATTGGGTACACGAAACTCACTTCGAGAGTATTCTACTGGTTAAGACATGGAAAACAAATAGCATTGATACCACGATCTGAAAGTTAGTCTACT
>JAMKCH010003311.1:0-79211 GCA_023653785.1 Ophioderma brevispina | reverse complement strand
TTTTTTCTTAAAAGTACGAGCCCTCACAAAAAGGATTTACCATAAAATGGTTCAATTTTACATAGATAATTATCACAGTTAACACATTTAAAACCCAACTGTGTGAGATTAGATGTTTTTGTTTAACATTTAAGGAAAAAAAAGTGAAGAAACATGCAATTCCATCTATCTCCCTAAATCCAAGAGAAGAATCTGACGATCAACCGCAAAAAAGGAGCCTAAAGCGTTTTGTTTTTTCTAGTTAGATCTAGAGCCAATTTTCCACATGGTAGCGGTCCGCTCCGTAACTTTTTTTTCAAAGGGTAATTTCATAGCATCTCGGGACGTTAGGGATAATGTGAACAAAAGTATTCATTCTCAATGCCGTTATCGCCATTGGTTGACAGTGCCACTGGGCTGATCTTCATCTATTCATAGCATCTCAATGTCATTGTTGACCCTAATTTCCACAATATATTCAAGATGAACCAGGAAAACGTCATCCTCGGTAATCAGAGATTCAACATTGACATCAATCAGACAGAGTCGTTGATGATCAAGTTTCAGAAAGATTAGAGCCAGTAATGTCAGCATTTTTTTCATCTTTATTGCCTTCACTTGATGGTTCACTTTCTTGATTTGCTGGTAAATAAACAAAACCCCTTACAAGGACTCGAGAAATAGAAAGGCTGGTTGCATTTTACCTCACCAATGAATTCCCACCATAGTACCCGCACTGACCTCTGGGCTCTTTCACAAAGAATGTTTATATAGTGCTTTCAGGGGTAAATTGGCAACGTAAAACAAAATTACGCTTCAAAGTACCCAGGTTTCCACATGTAGTAGCCAGAATAGGAGAATCTTATGATGTGTCTGATTAGTTGTTTGATATGGAATGGAGATTTAAAAGTTGCGCTATTGCAGATTACGTCTTTGGTGTGTGAATGACCTCTTTTTGGCTTCTAGTATGATATGATGGGAAGAAATGTTGCATTGAACGTGACAACATTGAACCTGTTATCAACTGTTGATATAATATAGTGTACCACATTGCAAGTGGGGGATTTGAAAAAAAAAAAAATGTCTTACATTGGTGACTTTTTCTAAGCTACTAAATGGTCCCGGCTTGGTTTTGAATGATTGCCAATTGAACCTCTGTGGACCGAGTATGAAAACTTGCCCGGCCCCGCTTTTAGATATTCTGAAATCAGACCAAGCATGGATGATGAATAGGATGAAGATCCAGACGAAGCTGCCCTGAATTAACCGCAAGGATAATGAATGAAGGTAATTGTGTATTTGATGTTTTCGTTTCTGTTTTTCTATCAAACGTAAAAACTAATCTATCTATTTTCATGCAGTGGGCCGCAATTGAATGCATTCTATGTTTAAATTTGATACATTCCATATTGTTGAACTCAGTACCGATTAATTAAGCTTTTAAACGATAGTCGGAATACCCATCCCATTGTAATGTTTTATACATCAATGCTATCTTGGTCTTTCTCATCGCGTAATTCAGTGCATTCTATGCTGTACACTTAAAAAGGGGACTCGCAGTTTTCTTTATAATCAGAACAAATTGGTCGGATAAGTTGTCACAGCATTTGCTTTCTCACCCTCCAACGAGTGGGAGCCATACAAGCTTATCAGACTTGACACCCAATCTTGGCATGTATAATTAGAAGTATAATTCTTTGACATACTGGGGTACATCAATTTCAAGCAATTGTTTTTAAACAGTCGTTCCACATGCTTGGAAAGCATTTAAACACGATCAACGGCGGCACGCTGGACATTTTCCCTACAAACTTAAAAGAGCACTGAGGCACCTTCTTTTGGACTTTAAATATTTTAAAAGAAGGTCTATTTAGATTGGAACCCCTGGACAAATCTTATTCTACCAATAGCTAAGCTTACCACTAGGACAAGCGAGATGTGTCGCATGTGCAATTCTAACTTCTATCTATGAATCGATCCTGTCATATTGTGATTTGCTCTCAAAATAAGGAATAGCCCCGCTTGGAGCGATTGCAAAATCTCCATATTTATAATCAAAATCTTAAACGGGAAACCGATGATCGTTATTATTGAACATGGTTGATTTGCTTTGTAAAATGGTACATCTCGTTGTCACGAATAACTCCCAAGTTTCTTTAAGAAAACCGAATTTGTTGCGATCCATCCATGTCATCGCTGGTTTTCTCCGTGAACTTTCAGGTTCCTCCTGCTTCTAAAGCCGGGGATTCTAAACTCGGGCTTCTTTCCTCCTAAAATCTTCCTGGTTGTTCTGGACTTACTTGTTGTGTTGAAGCTGAGATTCAATTATCAGGTTGAAGCATTTTTCGCCGTCCTTGAGCACTTTCATTATGTCGTCGATTAATTATTAGCAGTTATTCCTCTATTTCTGCTGTTTTCGCAAGTCTCTGCCCATAGGATATCACTGAAACAATATACCTGATTGAGATCTGTGCTAAAAGAATGTGAGATCCTCATCTCGAACAATGGTGCAAAGTTATTTCGCTTGCTATTTAATTTCTAGAGAGATCTTTTGCGAATTACAACCGTCAACCTTTTCTATTGTCTACATATGGGTAAATCATCAATTTACCTCCCACTTTTTTTCTTACGAAACAAATCTTAACGATATAATAAGCATGAAACCTACTAATTATATCAAGACTAAGCCATTTCCTTTCATATAAGCAAACACGTGTTTTTTTCCAAAAAACCCTGTTGTTTTACATTTTGGCTCAAATTGAAACTTGGTCTCTCTTCATGGAATATCGGGGAATGTGGTTTCTGGGATTGTTTGTCCGTTTTGTGACCCGTATATGATAGGTCCCTTTATGATATGAATAGAAATCCATATAGCAATGCCAATGATTTAAATTTGACCACCATTGGTTACTTGTTAGAATGTTTATAGGAATTGGAACAACTCTGAGGTTTGTGGTTAATAAAAGTTAACCCTCGTCTCCCTAGGGAATCTAATGCGCCGTCGAAAATGCCAGAAGCGGTCGTTAAAAGCTGCTAGGTAATCATTCCACATCGTCCTTCTGGTTTATATAGCGAAAACAAATCAAAAACGTACACCTTCAAACCGGGGTTAGGGTTATGCGTCAACGTCGAAGGGTTAAGAGGGGTGTGGTTTTTGCCCCCACCCCAAAGATATTTTGGTACAATTTTTTTAATTACTTATGCCAGTGTGAATCTAAAAGTCTATGTTTCTGGTAAGAAACTAGTCAATGTCTCATTTAGCATGTTTAGTGCTGAAACCGCATGAAAATCCGACATTCCTACATCCTTTTAGCGCAGAAACAAAAAGTGGTATTTTCGCAAAACTTTCGGTTGGATAAATGCCAATTTTGCGGCTCACGGACTTTATTGACGTCATTGTTTTTGTGACGCCCACATAGGTCTGTTGTTGACTTATTTTATACTTATTTGGTTCACTGGAAATGTTAGATGTGATCATGCTATTCACATGGTTATCAAAATATAAGCATCGGGTGCTTTATACCAAAGTCTCGAGGGGGGTAACCTACCCTGTGTCCTGCCTTTTTAATAACTCTATGTCAATTGAATCACAATTTAATGAAAATGCATTTTAATGGGGAGGACATGGGCTCAATGTAAAAATCGATAAGTTTGGCTTTATTACTCATCTATTGACGTGGGATAAAGTTCAATATGATTTGAAATTAAAGATGGCCAAGTCAGTAACTAATAAGGTAAAAAAAATTTTCGAATTTTGTTACCCCAAAGGCCAATCTTGATGACCGTATCATTTTCTTCCATATGCTCTACAAAACATATATTTTTGGAAATAAAACATTCCATATTCGGGGACTCAGTTACCATCCTAATCATATAAAATAAGTTAACAAGATGGGTAATGGTTGCAGAGTCTGTTTGTCAGAGAAAATAGATACTTTTTTCATGCCCAAAAAAACAAGTAAAATCAGGAAATTGAGAAAAATATAAAAAATTAAGTTTTTGTTTTTCATACCTTTTTTCGTCTCCCTCTTTGTTCTTCTTTTTTTTCCCTTTCTTTCTTCTCCCTGTTTTCTCTTTCTCTCTTTTCAAACACTTAAAATTTTAAAATTCTTTTTCTTTTTACTTTTCTTTCTTTGTACATAAGTAAATGGGGAAAATATATTTAAACTGAATTAAAAATGAAACGAAATCATATTTGCGAATGAGGTGGCAGTGGTGAAGATTAAATAAACAAATATATTATCTGGCCTATCGAATATATGCAAGAAATAAATAACTGAAAATTTACCTCATATTTTCTCAACTTTGATGAGTCATAAATAAATGACGTCATCGGGGTGCTATGCTCCCATTTTTTTAAAAGGTACACATTTTTCTGGTTATGAGCATATAGGATACAACCATGGTCATGTCGGAGGATCCTGGGGGGATGCACGGTAAACGGCGGGACAGATCACGGGCTACAGCCCACCGAATTCATACTTGATACTTGCCAAATTGACCCATATCGCTGTTGTGCTTCTACATTAAGAACGTTGCTAAATGCACAAGCCTTGTAAGAGACATTACCATATTGCATTTCCCGTATTCAGGTCTGTTTTCAATTTCACAAACAGATAGAACACACTATTTCTGTGTCCAGAACAAACCAATTCGCGTGTAAAGTAATATCACTTAAAAGAAGGCCATGTACCTCAGCATTAACAAGCTAATAAAATGGTCAACACAACCCACGTTTTTCGACGAAAATGTCTCAGTAAACAAGTATTTCGTGTTTCAAAGCAGCGCTCATTTAACATCCTTTACCACTTTGGAAAGCTTTGACATACGTAACTATAAAGGAGTTGATTGTGCATTACATCTCCTAGTATTCAGAAACACAGCTGCACTAGGTCCTTCCAAAAACGGCAACGATTGCCAAAAAGTGGATCGATACCTGCTCAGTGTTTTGAAAGTCTATTGTGGGCCCCTGTATATTTACTTGTATTAATCCGATTTAGATTGTTTAACTTAAGCATCTTCGGAGGAGATGCTTAGGAAGTTTTCAACGGACCCTTAAACATTGTTTCATTCCTATTTAACTTCGTTCCCTCGTTGTTCGAAGTCAAATAGTGTAATATCCGACCCAGCATTCCCCGTTATCTTTACTTGGATCCCGTTCATTGGCGAGTGTGAATAGTCTAATTTATTGCTCTAATTCAAGGCCTATATTTAGGAGATCTTAGGGCTTATGGCTGCTCGGCACTTTCATAAAATGGTTTTGTTTCCAGCCGTTCTAGGAGCCCCACCGAGTGAAATTACTGACCGTATGGTGGTGACAAACTGGCAAGTTTCAGTAGACTCTTACACACTTGGAGTTGATAGAGATTAACGAATGGGCTATGGCCTCTTTCTAGTCTCTTACCAAAATGACTTGTGAAGAGTGGACGGTTTCTACTGGTGCCTCAGTTTCTTGTGTCACTGCACATTACTGACTAAAATAGCAGGGAGGCTAGGAAGGAACGCACCGTCGTGCTGATAGGCTCTAATTGGCCCCCGGCAGATGTGGTCCCTCTGTGATTAGCACTCTAGTGTTTCAGAGCAAGGAGGGCTTCGCAGTAGGATGTAAAATGTTTTGTGGCATCTGAGACTGACTGCCTCACCCTTATCCAGTGTCGCGTCGGTTAGTCAGCATTCTGAGGCAGCTAGATCGTAGCAATCTCGACACCTTATCAAACGTAGCTAAACATCTAGGTCTTTTTTCGACCGGTGCCGCCAAGGAAAGTAAATCCTAGTAGAACCACTTAGGCCAGGTGTCTTTCTAAGAAGTCGTTTTGAGGCAGGTCGCAGGCGGTACCCGTTATGAGACTATACAGTCTGCCCATGCAAACCATTCATGAGGCTTAGTAACGGGTCAACGATTGTTTGGCTATACGTCACTCCTAATGTATGTTATTCAAGACCTCGAGCCTATCGGGATCTTCCTGGCGGTGGAACTTCTTAAAAGACGCTCTTTGTATGAGCTGATGTTCGCAGGGTCTTTGAATGACTTGGACTTATGAAAACGTTCTCTGTTGGGTCGCTGTGAGGGATCCGTTGTGGCGGAAATTCAGAGGTACCAGCTTAGCTATTGGCGAGAGTTGGTCATTTCGCAGAGTGCAATCATTGTTGTCTTCTCATCTGGGTGTTCTTGGCGAAAGATGAGTGTGTGATTTTTTTGACATGCCTATTCCTCCCAGATTGAAGTTTATTTCTTATGTGAGTGAAGCTTTGGTGTCCAGTTAGGTTGTTAAAATGGTGTCTGGAGAGAACTCGAACAATCAGAGGTGATTGTCTGCAAACACTTTTTGTTTGTACCATCTCAAAAAACTCTTACCGCCCTGCTACCAAAGGTACAACTTAAAGGTGCGTCATCCTAGGAGTTTAGGGTCATTAGCAACTCCGGTCAGGCTCAGCTAATGTTACTAGAGCTATTGCTTCGTTCATACGCTTTCAATTTTATGGTTATGTTAATGTTCAATCACCTACCTTGTAAATTAGTATCTAATCTATTCTACAGTTCTTAAATGATGGGATAACATGCACTGGGTTAGTAGGACCAGGGGACGTACTTGTTGCTCACAAAAGAAAACAGAAACAGAAAGATAAGAAATGTGTAACACTAAACGGTGGGTACATCCAGGGTTAGGGGTCATTAGACACATTCCTAGGTCATGTCTCAGATCATTAGTATAGTTTTTTTTGAGCTATGCTATTTCATACGCTTTCCCTTTGTTATGGTTATGTTAATGTTCAATCACCTCTACCTTAGTAAATTAGTATTAATCTATTCTACAGTTCTTAAATGATGGGGATAACATGCACTGGGTTTGTTTCGTAGGACCAGGGGACGTGTGCTAACAAAGAAGAAACAGAACGATAAGAAATGAGTAGGCTTTAGAGCTGTATAGATCCTACCAGGGAAGAAATAAGCATCAACTGACATTCCAAATCAGACCGTTTCATATCGATTAGTGGAATTGGACCATATTCGCTTACACCTGCACCCGACCGAATATGGTATGATGGCTGGTGACCAGTGGGCGATGTTTAGTTGTATAATTGAATGTGCAGCATATTCAAAAGTGGTCAGCATATCACCTTTGTCAAAGTAACTAAATCAAACCATTATGGGTATCCCTGTCAACCAATTATTTAGTCAATCTACAAGAATATGGCTTGCATTTTTGGCGGCCATTTTAATTGGCTAAATATTCAAAACTGTCAAGTACATATCTTATCAACACTTAAATGAATTTATTTTAAAAGGAATTACTCCTTTGATTTGAAATCAGTTATTTCATGGATATACCTAATTATAGCCAGAATTGTTTTTAAATCGGCTGCCATTTGCCTGCCATTTTGAACATTACGGCCATTTTAATCGCCAGACATCAAAAACGTCGAATATCCCTCATTAATTGTAGTGAGTTCTTTTTGTGAATTCGGAACCTAGCACTTAGAGACTAGTTATTTCATGGAATGCCAATAAATAGCAGCTATTTTGAAAATTGGCTGCCTTACTTTTGAACCGCCATTTTGTATAAATGGCTGGCCATTTTTGTAACATGGCCACATCCCAAAAGTGTCAAGCCTATCCCTCTTAACATAACAGTGAAAGTAATTTTATGACCGGAACTTAGTATTTGCCCATCTATTTCAACATGAAAATGCCTAATATGGGCAGGTACATTTTGAAAATGGCCGCCATTTGTAAACCGGCGTCCATTTTGAAATTGGCCCCAATATCCGAATTGTCAGCATTGTTCAAAGTACAATCTGGCCAAATTTCACGCTTTTAACAAAAATGCACCATTGTTGCCACCATTCTGCAGCACTATATTGAATTAAGATCGCACCAAAACCATAAAGAGCATCAAGCAAAAACAAAATCACCAGTCTTCGGTTGCTGGTTTTGTGTTCATCACTTATCTGCCATATTTGTTTGAACTCCCTGATTAAAATTTTTTTTCTTATCCATTACAATGGCGGTACGATATCGCATATTGTAATATTTTTCTGTCGTTATGCTAGTATCCCCTCAAATCCGATCAGCTCGTAATGATGTGCAATGTCAAAATTCTTTCCTTCGGTACGGCAAATGGGGAATTGGTTCATGTCCAAAAGTTCAACCTATAAAGATTTTGACTCATCACCAAAATTGTACGGTTCGGCACGGCACGGCACATGCGTTATCTAATTAGCGCATAATCGCAGGAGTATGTGCTTGACCGTCATTGCTCCAAGATAGAGTTAGTGATGCGCCAATTCAGGCAAGGATATCTGCAGGGTATTTGGAAACCAGACCAGTATTGAAGATTCTGACGGGGAGAATCATCCGGGAGAATTTGTCTACTGGTACCAATGAAAGGGATTCATTCCGTATGGATTGAAAAGCTACGTAAGTTAATTTATTCTATGGAGAAAGTAAGGTGTTCATTGTTAATTGAAACTGTACATGGTACCGGGAACCGGCAATATTGGTTTGGGCCTAATATATATAATTAATGACAAACTACTTGTGCCTTTGGGCCATTCTTTCGGTCACGTTTGTGACCTAAAAACGGAATTTTGATTTTCAAAACCCAATGCTGTTTTGCCAATATAACCAATCTCTTATTTTACTTTTGTATAATGAATTACATCTTAAGACCAAACCTAACCAAAAAATGTTTCCACTTTCGCCAGATTGATTATTTTTGTCATGAGGGCAAAATAAAGTTCGGTCCGTTGTGACTCAGGACAAAAAGGGGGGGTTTTAGAATTAAAACTTCAACTGTAAATTCAGTGAATATTTAAGTACCTCACAGTCTTTATTATTTCAGAAAGACATTGGTTATTGTCATTACATTTGTCATTACAACAATGTTGGTTATTAACAGTAACAAGCAAAAATTTATTGGTAATTAACCAAATTGATATCACTAAGTACTGGTCACGTGTGTGACATAGGTGGTTACGTGTGTGACACACTCCATATGGACTTGAACACAAAATTGATAACCTTTGTAATGTGCACCAAAAATGAAAGTTTTAAAAAATCTTGTGTATAGCTCAGTTTCCCAACTATTTCAAACACTTTTCCTTACAGTGTCATTTTGTCATCAGTATAACTTGCAAAGAGCATGCTACTCCTATTATGCAGATTTCCTGTGTTTGAAATAGTGCAAGTCTTCTAAATTTGGCAACTTCACCCCAAACTTCCAAAAGACACATGAAAAAATATTCAAGTTTAAAACTCAGTCATTTTTTAAATAAGTAATGGTTGTGTTCTTGTTTAAAACTAATCATAACTCATATTTAGCTGATAATAAAAGTCAACACGCTATATGCTTCAGATGACCACTAGAAATTTATGTCCTTCAAATGACTAAAACTTTGGTCAGTGGTTCACGTGGGTGACAGGTAATAGCACATCAGAACTTTGAAAGATTGAAAAATTAAACCAGGATTTTGTATAACGGAAGGGTAAATATTAAACGGGCTTTTGACATGAAAATGAACATACTGAGGACAGTGGTTGTAGTAATAAATTATTTGTATTTTTGTGGTCACGTGTGTGACATACCAAAAGTAAATTAAATCTCTTGTTAATACTTGTCTATTCTTATAAATTTGTATTTTTTAACATCATTTGAAAATGAAGTCCAATTGCGCAATACTTTAGGCCAGCTATTTCAAACAAAAAAGAAAAGCTATTTAATATAAAACTAAAGAATCAAAATGGTGTAATAATCTCACTTTTTTATCCCAAAATATTAAAGACGTTCATTTATGCAAATGAGGGTGTTGGAGTTGAACATATTGTTTAAAAATATCATGCAGAAAACTTGGAAGGATGATTAACGTGATAATGTAAAGAAATGTGCAATACAATTAACTTCATTTTTTATCAAAAAGGTTTTTTGAAGAATGGCCCTTTTCATTTGGAATCGCTTAAAGGGGCGTTTCGTGATCCACAACCTCGTCCTCCCGACTTACCTCAAACAAGTTGGTTGAGATTTTTATATCATCTGGACCGGTAGCCTCAGTATACCACGTGTACCCAATCTTACGTGCAAATTCGGTCGTATCTGTAAGAAATTTGCAATTTGTATTTTCTTGGACACAAATTACAGTACAGTGGCCTATGGGACCGGGGGAAACAAGCAATTGCTCATAACACAAAAACGCAAGATTGCGATCGACTCATATTGTGTAAATAAACTTTTCTCAAGGATATCTAGTGAACAATGAATGAAACATAAGGTGCTGCAATCACGAAAAGGTTTTTTTTTTCAAACTCAGCCGCAGGTTGAACTGTCGTTCAAGGATGTTGAACCGCGTTTACTGTAGAAAACTATATAGAAACAAATCCAACCGGAGCGACCCGCACGGAAGAAATAAATAAATAAATAAATAAAAAAATAAATAAATATATAAATAAATAAATATTTAAATAAATAAATATTAAAAATAAATAAATGAATATAAATAAATAAATAAATCCTTTTTATAAACCGAATATTCGATCTTAAAAGAAAAATCAATTGAACCGTAATGAGCTAAGAACAGAGAATTTAAAGCAATAGTAAGCGATTTCTGGAAGAATATGTCAAAACAACATTTCTTTCTGATTTTTCTCTAAAAGGAAAGGCTACGCCTCAAAATGGTTTCTAATTTCATGTAAAAAAAAAAAAAAACAAAACAAAAAAAAAACAGAAAATCTGCAAAAGCTTGGCGAAAAATGTACTTTTAAATGTACGGCCGAGCTAATTAAGATTAAAAATCCCTGTTTTAATTATAAAATTCATAAACTTAAAGGCAAGCTCAATCATTTACGACTAACCACTTTGAGGATATTTGAAATCCAATCACACCAACAACTCAAAATCGAGAAAAAATGAGGGCGTGTGGCATTCATGTACAATCTTACATAAGAGATCATTCACATTTATTGACCCTATAGATGATTGTTCAGCACTTTTCGTCAAGCTTTTGCAGACTTTCTGTTTTTGTTTTTTTACCTGAAATTGGAAACCATTTTGAGGAGTAATATATTTCCTTATAGAGCAAAATCAGAACAAATGTTGTTTTGTCAAATGTCACAGGATCGCCAAGCTACGTGTCGAGGGGAAGCCTTCGGCGGAGCGAAAGACGCCTCAAAATGTTGCCCACCAAATGTTACAGGATCGCCAAGGCAAGTGTCGTGGGGGAAGACCTCGGCCAAGCGGAGCGCAGGAGGCCCTAATAAGAGGGTGCTATCATGTCCTCGACACGGACTGTAGCAAATTAAAAAATAAAGCGCAACGCCTCGATAAAAGGCTAACCCATTGTGAACTTAGATTTTGCCCACTTGGATCTGAAGAATCAACCAAAAACTGTATTTTCTTTTATAGACTTAGTGGGCCCTAGTAGATGCATTTATAGTTGTTTCCGAAATTTAACACAAACTGTATCTGAAGAATCAACCAAAAAAAAAAAAATCTTTTATAGACTTAGTGGGCCCTAGTAGATGCATTTATAGTTGTTTCCAAAATTTAACACCAACTGTACAGGAAGGCCGATCTGCCCACCTAGGCCCCACTGAATCACGTTTTTAACATAAATTTGGCGGTTTGTAATTCAGATTCAAACACTTCACTTGCTCTTTTAGCTCAATGTTATTGTTGGGTCCTAGTGTAACAAGACTAGCTGTAGCTAGTATAGCTGGTCGGTTATTGAAAAATGTATGGGTCACATCAAAAGGGGGCACTTTGCACGTGACTGATTTTTGAATTTTGTGTTACTTTATGTAGATCATTTTTAAGGTTTTGCACAAACCAAGCAGTCTTGGCTCAAGTCTATTAATGGCATGTATTCCAGCAACTCCCAATGTCACATTCCATAATTCACACAATTAGGTCAAGTTCAGCAGCATATAGTGTATGTATGAAAATCAACATTTCAGTATTTTTTATATCATGGATTTCTATAATGTTGTTTACATTTAGTTCAGAATCTGGATGTTAGTATGTCAAATGAAAATGAAAAAAAAATATAATCTTGCAAGTGAAATTTAGGGAACACAAAATATAATACAGTATTATACACCCACACACATATTGCCAGCCCAGCAATGCCCGCAGCAATGTCAGTGAACTTTCTGTAGCCTTGAACACGACCCAAGGCTCTGAAGTGGGGCAAGTTTAGTGCAGCATTGAGCTTGCTAATGATTTCTACCAAGAGCAGCGAACAGGTTAACATGCGGTTTATTCCGTTAACGTTGCCGAATTCGTAGCCTGTGGCAGAATACTAAATTCTTTCCATAAAAGCAATTTTGAGGTATCGATAACGGCGGAAAAAGATTGAAATTACCTTCTTTCATCTCACCTAGTAGTCAAGATGAAATTACCTTCTTTCATCTCACATGATAGTCAAGAATATTGTTTAAACCCTTTACAAATACTTACGGTAAATATAACAGCTGGTTTACGTTTGTTGGTCCCAGTCCGTTCGGTGGAAAAAAAAAAAAAAAAAAAAAAACACGTTCTTAAAACGTTTCAGAAAATACGTTTTAAGAACGTTGTAAAATAACGTCCACAGGTTGGTTTATTCGATAACGTACAGAAAACGTTCCCGAAACGTTTTTTAAAAACCGCAAAGAAACTAAACATACGAAAACGTTTTAGAACGTTTTCTGAACGTTTTTAAACGACCAAAACTTAAAAAACCAAATCAGAACCTGGGGAAAACGTTCTCTGAACGTTTTGTGTTTGCTGGGGGGCACTTTGCACGTGACTGATTTTTGAATTTTGTGTTACTTTATGTAGATCATTTTTAAGGTTTTGCACAAACCAAGCAGTCTTGGCTCAAGTCTATTAATGGCATGTATTCCAGCAACTCCCAATGTCACATTCCATAATTCACACAATTAGGTCAAGTTCAGCAGCATATAGTGTATGTATGAAAATCAACATTTCAGTATTTTTTATATCATGGATTTCTATAATGTTGTTTACATTTAGTTCAGAATCTGGATGTTAGTATGTCAAATGAAAATGAAAAAAAAATATAATCTTGCAAGTGAAATTTAGGGAACACAAAATATAATACAGTATTATACACCCACACACATATTGCCAGCCCAGCAATGCCCGCAGCAATGTCAGTGAACTTTCTGTAGCCTTGAACACGACCCAAGGCTCTGAAGTGGGGCAAGTTTAGTGCAGCATTGAGCTTGCTAATGATTTCTACCAAGAGCAGCGAACAGGTTAACATGCGGTTTATTCCGTTAACGTTGCCGAATTCGTAGCCTGTGGCAGAATACTAAATTCTTTCCATAAAAGCAATTTTGAGGTATCGATAACGGCGGAAAAAGATTGAAATTACCTTCTTTCATCTCACCTAGTAGTCAAGATGAAATTACCTTCTTTCATCTCACATGATAGTCAAGAATATTGTTTAAACCCTTTACAAATACTTACGGTAAATATAACAGCTGGTTTACGTTTGTTGGTCCCAGTCCGTTCGGTGGAAAAAAAAAAAAAAAAAAAAAAACACGTTCTTAAAACGTTTCAGAAAATACGTTTTAAGAACGTTGTAAAATAACGTCCACAGGTTGGTTTATTCGATAACGTACAGAAAACGTTCCCGAAACGTTTTTTAAAAACCGCAAAGAAACTAAACATACGAAAACGTTTTAGAACGTTTTCTGAACGTTTTTAAACGACCAAAACTTAAAAAACCAAATCAGAACCTGGGGAAAACGTTCTCTGAACGTTTTGTGTTTGCTGGGGGGCACTTTGCACGTGACTGATTTTTGAATTTTGTGTTACTTTATGTAGATCATTTTTAAGGTTTTGCACAAACCAAGCAGTCTTGGCTCAAGTCTATTAATGGCATGTATTCCAGCAACTCCCAATGTCACATTCCATAATTCACACAATTAGGTCAAGTTCAGCAGCATATAGTGTATGTATGAAAATCAACATTTCAGTATTTTTTATATAATGGATTTCTATAATGTAGTTTACATTTAGTTCAGAATCTGGATGTTAGTATGTCAAATGAAAATGAAAAAAAAAAATATAATCTTGCAAGTGAAATTTAGGGAACACAAAATATAATACAGTATTATACACCCACACACATATTGCCAGCCCAGCAAATCCCGCAGCAATGTCAGTGAACTTTCTGTAGCCTTGAACATGACCCAAGGCTCTGAAGTGGGGCAAGTTTAGTGCAACATTGAGCTTGCTAATAATTTCTACCAAGAGCAGCGAACAGGTTAACATGCGGTTTATTCCCTTAACGTTGCCGAATTCGTAGCCTGTGGCAGAATACTAAATTCTTTCCATAAAAGCAATTTTGAGGTATCGATAACGGCCGAAAAAGATTGAAATTACCTTCTTTCATCTCACATAATAGTCAAGATGAAATTACCTTCTTTCATCTCACATGACAGTCAAGAATATTGTTTAAACCCTTTACAAATACTTACGGTAAATATAACAGCTGGTTTACGTCTGTTGGTCCCAGTCCGTTCGGTGGTTCGGTCCGTTGCCAATTCGGACTCAGTCAATTCGGTCTCTCGATGGTCAATTCGGTCCCATGTCAATTCGGTCCCCATGCCAATTCGGTCCCAATGGAAAAACACGTACATTTCGGTCTAAGTAAAATAGTCACCAATTCGGCCTCATATCCGTCAATTCGGTCCCCATGCCAATTCGGACCCAAATGAAACACACGTGCAATTTTAATCTGATTTTTGTCATTTTGTGATATCGGTTGCCTTTCTACTTTCTTTCTGCTACTTCTGTGTACACTGAATATCGTAGTCGTTTTTCCCCCTTGTTTTGGTTTTATCAACACAACTTATAATAGGCCCCCTATTACGAGTCTCTCCCAATCGAGGAAAATTTTGCTTTGAGAGTGGCTAGTGGGTCAAAGAAATGGCTGAATGAATTTTACCTGGGCTTTCATCGATTTATTATCATCATCCGTGATGTTTCAGTCGTATTACAATACGGGTTACGGGTTACACTACCAATTTGCTAGCTTATGCGAGCTCGTTGAATCCCAGGGCCTTTCACAGTAGACTAGAGTAAGCACTAGGGAACTAAGCAACCGTGAAAGTCACAGTACTAATTTTGGGTGATCGATGTAAATGTATCCTAATACATGTAGTATGTAGTACACAATAAATACGGACATCATTTACCAACCCAAAGATGTTACAGTTATTTGTTTCAATATAAATTATTTTGTTGTCATGTTTTTGCTTTTCCCCTATTGTTGGATGAACCGCTTCCGCATGTGCCACTGCTGTTAAAGTGTAAAACAAAACGCCAATAAATACTATTCTAAATTGTATATGTTACATTATTGTTCACAAAAATGCATGACAAATATAATTCTGTTTTTGCAATTCGACACGAAATTCATACTGTATACTGTCTCGTTCCTTTCCAATAAAGCACAGTGCCAATAAGGTAAGATGAATTAATGCTAAATTGATTATCAAAATGACAAATTGTTTTCTTTATGCTTTTCTTTATGATTTCCATGCTTAAAATATTTAATTTAGCATAATAGTTAATTATAATTTTGCAAAACGACTGGTAAAATAGACTAAAACATGCCTAAAATTATCCAAATTGACGGAGCTAAGTTTTTTCCATGAGTGGGTCTACTATAATGATACTCAATGATTGTTTTTACATTATATCACAATTAAATATCTTATTAAGTATGATCATGATTCGTAATAAATGTTAGGCCAAGGTTTTAAGTGGGTTACACGCACGTTATTGTTTAACACGCGTTTTCCTAATGGGACCGAATTACCGTGGGCCTAATTGCCGTGAGACCGAACTGACTGGGACCGAATTGATATTGAGTCCGAATTCGCATGGACCGAACTGGTTTTGGGACCGAATCGACCAGCCTTGACAGTGTTGCAAAATAATGCACCCATATGACGCCCAACTGACACTCTGTTTTAAAATTCAAAGTGGGTGCTTGGTACTTGACGGTTTGTTATTGTAATTTGAAGAGCTTATTCTTGTATTGTTTTATAATAGTAAAACGATTATAGTAGCCGTAAAATCCTTTTTCCTTGCCGCGATCACGCACGGCCCGACCAGCTGTAAGCTTTCAAGAGGTAAGCTAATAAGGTGTTTCTTTGAAATTGGTCAAGACGTAAAATGATCGGCATAGGCAACAACTTTCATAACGGCACGGAGTCAGTCAGTCAGTCAGTCAGATACACGGATTTGCTCATACTGGCTGGTCTTCCGACCAGCAAAAACAACGTGGCCTCTCTTATCATAGTGTCCCAGGCCTTTCAAAGACCGTATAGTATGGAATAAAGCGTGACATCTATGAAACAATTGATGCGTGTCGTAAAGGTTTATATAAGAATTATTCATTTCTATGGACCTAGGACGCTAATTGATGTCATGCATGTGGGACACTCAATTTCTTGTCACCTGACCACCGCAATAAAGTTTTTATAGAGCGAAGTTGAATATAAAAACCAGTTTGTCTCAGGGGAGGTTTGTTTGATCATAGGAGTTGTCATAATAACTCCATGGTACATTACACGGCATTTAAATTTGGTTGTGCTATGTCTCCATGTCTCTCCTATTGGATCTATTGATTCGCTTTGGCTTTGTTAACGCGTATCGCAAGCCATAAAGGCCATAACGTATTGCTGCAACGCGTTGCGAGAAAGTAGCAACGCGTTGCGACATTTCGGCAACGCGTTGCGACGTCGGCCAATCAAAATCATAAATTTCTGTGACGTATTTCAAAAAAATAGACCCACAACGCGTTGCTAGATACTTTGCAACGCGTTGCAAACCTTCACAACGCGTTGCGGAACTTCACAACGCGTTGCAAACCTTCACAACGCGTTGCTAAGGTCCACAAGCCATAAGGGTCATAACGTATTGCCGCAACGCGTTGTGAGAATGTCACAACGCGTTGCGACATTTCGGCAACGCGTTGCGGTGTCGGCCAATCAAATCATGAATTTCTGTAACGTATTTCAAAAATAAAAATCTCACAACGCGTTGCGGAACTTCACAACGCGTTGCAAACCTTCACAACGCGTTGCGGCAATACGTTATTACCCTTTTTGCCTTCACAACGCGTTGTGAAGTTTACAACGCGTTGTGAAGCTCGCAACGCGTTGTGAAGGCTTGCAACGCGTTGTGAAGGCCATAAGAGTCATAACGTATTGCCGCAACGCGTTGTGGCTCTATTTTTTGAAATACGTCACAGAAATGCATGATTATGATTGGCCGACGCCGCAACGCGTTGCCGAAATGTCGCAACGCGTTACTACTTTCTCACAACGCGTTGCGGCAATACGTTATGACCCTTATGGCTTGTGGACCTTCGCAACGCGTTGTGAAGCTTGCAACGCGTTGTGAAGCTCGCAACGCGTTGTGAAGGCTTGCAACACGTTGTGAGTTTCCACAACGCGTTGCTAGATACTTTGCAACGCGTTGTGGGTCTATTTATTGAAATACGTCACAGAAATTGATCATTTTAATTGGCCGACACCGCAACGCGTTGTGAAATTTCGGCAACGCGTTGCTACTTTCTCGCAACACGTTGCGGCAATACGTTATGGCCTTTATGGCTTGCCATAAACGCGTCAATCGATTTTTGGTGTATGGGACATCGTAGGCTTTTCACGGTTCGTGTACCTCAGCCAATAAACGTTCACGCTTTGTGTTGATGTGCATCTTTTCTCGCGCTGTCTGGCTGTTGGCATTACATGTTTTGATACCAACCGAGTAGGACCTGTGGTCAAAAACCCACCCTCCACACCCCAGTTTAAATATCAAGGGCCTTTTAAGTTTCCTTGATTTTGGAGGGAATTTGTTTTGAAATGCATGCTTTGGGCTGTTTGTTAAGTCCTTTCATTTGGGCGGTTTCCTTTTTAATTTTGTTCATTTCCTTAAATTTGAAGGGCCAATCCTAGTAATCTATTAAAGCTGAGGCATGCATTTCAACAAATACTGCACTGGGTTAATAATAGCTAATAATCCTTGTTCAGGGTTAAGGATAATTTATTGCTCTCAGCAATTGTGGAATGTGCATAAAATAATTTGGCATCTAAACTGGAAATAAAATGCGTTAGATGTGGTAGCTGTCTAGCGTAATCTTTGGGTGTCTCCCTCAGTTTCGCATGTAATTCGTATTTTAGCAATTTGCCTGTGACTTAGTCTGTGAATGTCTGGTTCAATATTGCTAGATGATGCACTGTCTAGCAGAATGCCAGGGCGTATCCCTGCGTAAATTGATTATATAAATGTCCCGGATAAATGTGCGTTTTCTGCATGAATATTAAGGTAAATATTTGCATTTCTATTCCTTGTATGTTCCTATGTAATTGCAAATTAGCTAGATATGGTCTGTCTAGCTAGCTTTATCAATGGGCATATCCCTAATGTGTATTTTTTAGGACAAACTTACTTTCATTCACTGCTTTAACGAACTAGATTACCCTGTCTAGCGTGTAGAGGGCGTTTCCTCTAAAATGTTTAATGTAAGATTAAGGTAGCAATCAAATCTATTTAGCTCGTTTCGTGCACGTTTGCTAAATTAGTATCTTCTGCCGTATTTAATATATTTGCTGCATCAATTAGCACATCTAGATTGTACCCTGTCTAATGAATGGAGGGCACCTTCCTCTCTAATATTACTGTAATATTAATAGCAACATGCAAAATGTTTACTGCTATCATGATCAATAAAGGGTCATTGTAATCGGCTGGTACAAAACATGACCACCACATGACCATACATTGTACTGGTCTAATGGTGTTGTTAAATTCCAAGTTGACAACTTTTTTGGAATTTTTTAAAAATAAATGACTCCTAACCGATTCCCATGAAGACACCCCCCTATAATTCATGTTTTGTATTGTCTTTCGTTTTTTTTTTTTTTTTTTAGAATGATTTTCCAATTAATCACACGTCCTGGACCCCGACGCAATGAGCTATGATCTTCACATCAGTGCAATCAACATCCTCAAGGGACAAGCCCTTCTTCTATGAAGTCAGCATAATTTCATCATTCTTCCAGAACAGCTTCTGGCCAATCGGGTTCTTGGGTTTGCAGAAAGCCTTCAAGACCTTTGAATCGTTTGGATTGACACCCTCCGTGTTGTTTTCGGCAATGATCAGGAATATGGTATCTAAGGCCTTTCTAGTGACTATTTTCATATGTTACAAAATTATATAAAAACGTCGTCCCTATTGTGATATTCAGCTGTATTTCATTAGGCCCTAAAAGAGGGAGAGTAGCTTGGACGTAAGATAGAAATTATAAGGGAACAATAAATTAAATAAATAAAATAAGAAATGTTTCACGGGTATGTCTTTTGCCATGATAAAATGCAATATCGGGTGAACAGAGCTGTTGTCTATTTTAAGCCTATATACAGAAACTTTAACCTGGGAAACCATGACTGATATTGTGCTTCAAATATTTTTTTATAATACTAGAGACTATAGATTCTTGCAGGAACAGAAAAAAAGTTGAATGGAGAACCATTGCTGGTTTGTATTGGGCGATTATCTAAAAGCGTAGAAGCAACAGGGGATCCCATATTATGTATTAAAGAACTATCATGATCCCCACCCCGAAAGAGTCCAAAATATTTTTAAATACGCAGGAATAGCTTCAAAGTGAAAATGGTCTGCAGAATTCTCATGAGTTATTTTTTTTCTTTCAAGTGAAAAGTTGATAGAAAAGGAGTAAAACAGGAGTAAAACAGTGTCCAAAGATATGAACCTCCACTGTGTTGTAATAATTGTCCGTACGGACAGTAATGACTAAATATCTGATTTTGTCCTAATTAGGCTGCTTTTGGTCCTATAACCTGTGAGATATATTAAGATACCTAAACGTGTTACAAATATGCAACAATCTGATTTTTAACATGATGAATTTCAAATTTCTACCACACCACAACATAAATTGACAGTGAAAAATTCACAGACCATCCAGTATTTGAACCTGGGACATTCGGTTCACTAGTCCAATGTTCTATATACAAACTAAGCTAATAGGTCAGATAGAGAAGATCAGTTGATATTATATCTATAGACCTTCAGTCCAATCCTTTTCCTCACTCTACATATCTTCTAACCAAGAAGCGTGGATGTAATTTTAGAGGCAATCCACTCAACATCCGTCATTATGTAATAAAACAAATTGAGCAGATTCGCGACGGATGTTCGGAAAACGCCGATTATTGTTTTCCATAATGACGGATGCTGAATAACACTTTAGTAAAGGGAAAATGCAACATCCGTCACTATGTCATGAACATAATGACCGATTTGCGTAATTTTTGGTGTGACTGATACGATGGTTAACGTTTCCAATGTATTACATCCACTTTATTAAGTAAGAATTCATGAATATTAGCTAAAATAAATTTCAGTTGTTAATTTCGTTTCTTAATCGGATTTGATTGTTTGGATCGTATGTGGAGATGTGTACGGACCCTCTAGAGTTCGCGATTTTTCAAATACGATTTTCTCAGAAACAAAATTTCGTATTTTGTTTACCATCCGTCACGGTAATACACCTGACGAATTTTCAAACTTCTATCACACCACAACGTAAATTGACAGATATTTGATTATTCCGATGCTCTGGTTGGGCAAATCAATGATACGTGAGTTTAACAAGATAAAAAGGAGGCGGACAGAAGCGGAGAGTAGTTCTACACAACAAGCAATTATTCAACAAATTATTTAATTTAATATTTCAATGTTCAAGAAAACGCATCAGAGCGAATTAAACAAGGCCTTATCAGAAATGCTATCATCAGTATGCGCCGACGATATACTGAAGTGGATGATAAGTAAGGAGGGCTACGACATTAATAAAACTAAAGAAACACTTTCCATTTCCAGAAAAGCTTTATTTTTGATAATATTTTTGAATCAAAACAATATTGCTTCTTCGACTGTGTGTTCGGGAAATATTGTTTTCGAATTTTAACAAAAAATACATTTGCTATTTGTCATAGTTTAAACCGTGAATTTCATACCAGCATATAATTTAATTCTACGTCACGATTCATGACCTAAATGACCACGAACCATTGAGCATTAGTTGAATCTACACTGTATAATTATTATGACTGCTAGAATGGCATATTGTCAATATTGAATTAAAAAGCAACAAACCATAACAAGAGCATCAGCAAAACAAATCGGTCTTAGGATTGCCGGTAGTGTCATAACTAAGCTGCCGTTTCTATTGAACCCCCATTTAAAATTATTATTTCTTATCCATGACAATGGCTACGATATCGCACTTTGTGATAGTATCTGTGGTTATGCTAGTATCCACTCAAATCCGATCAGCTCGTAATGATGCAAGTCAAAATTCTTTCCTTCGATACGGCAAATGGGGAATCGGTTCATGTCCAAAAGTTCACCCTATGAACGATTTTGACGTCACCAAATTGTACGGCGGCACATGGTATATAATAGCTCATTATTCGCAGGAGTATTTGCTTGATCGTCATTGTACCAAGATAGAGTTTAGCGATTCAAATTCAGGCAAGGATATTTGCAGGATTTTTGGAAACCAGACCAGTATTGAATATTCTGACGGGAGAATTAATCCTGGAGGATTCTATCAGTTGTTACCTAATATGAAAAGGGGTGGATCATCCGTATGGATAGTTTGAAAGCTACCGTAAGTTAAATTAGGAAGTTAAGTAAAGATATTCAGTTAAACACTAAAGTGGGACAGAGTAGCCGGGAACTTAAACATTTGGTTTTTACCGCGAGACGGCTTCAATAGAATAAAGTAAATTTAATAATCAGAATTCAATCAGTCAATTAATCAAAATCAATCATCAGTCAAACCTTCTTTTTTTTATATAAACTGCATATTCCATCCTAAAAGATTATATAAAATTAAAACGTAGATGATCTAAGAACAGCAGGATATTTTTTTTAAAGCAAAATGATAAATTATAAGCGATTTCTGGAAGAATATGGCAAAACAACATTTGTTCTGTGACCCTTGATATATTCTTAGTAAAGGAAGGGTTACGCCTCCTCCAAAATGGTTTCGAATTTCAAGAAAATAAAACCTGCAAAAAAGCTTGACGAAAAATGTACTTTTAAAATGTACGGCCGAGCTAATTAAGATTGAAGATCCCTGTTTGTTACAGAATTCCCCATTTAAAGTATGCTTAATCATTTACGACTACCATTTTGAGGGAATTTGAACATATAATTACACCAAAAACTCAAAATGGAGGAGGGAAAAACGAGGGCGTGTTGTTGGCCCAACTAATGTTATAATACTCCAAGGGATCAAAGAGGGAAAGATGTTTGCATAAGGACATTGGTTAAGCATATCGGGTGAAGGAAATGATTTCATGCTCAAGTTAATATTGTCTAATTATACCGTTCAATTCTCAGGGGAGATGTAAGTGCCCCCCCCCAAAAGGGCCACATTTATTAAAATGAATTATGATGTCATCACAATTTCTTTCCTAAATATCGGGTGACCAGTAGATGTACAACATGCACGCATTGGACTCGAGGGAAAGAATTACACACTGTGATTATCCAGTAAATCCCCTCGGTATGCAGAGGATAAAGCACGATATACAAATTACCTTTGTTCAACTGTATGCGTAATAACCAATGGATCTGTACTTCCAGGAGATAAACAGGATTTCAGGTGCTCTCACCCAGACCTTTCCCCCCGGATTTTAAGAGCCATTAAAGGGATCGAGCTATTTTTCCTTTCATTGACGCAAATATGCGCAAAAAGATATCGTTCCTCTTTCACCGAATATATAAATAAATCTTAGGCTTATACTGTGCGTTCAATTAACTTTGACCATAATTTATTTCATCATTTTTTCCGAAAAGGAAGCAAAAGATTGAACAAAAAAATCAGGAAAGAAAAGTTGTTGGCAGACTTTGACCTAAATCTTAATTTCATCTTAATTTTTAAAAAAAACAAAAACTTAAACCTACAGTAACGTGTTCGCGTAACCATTTCTTTTGAAGTTATGGTGTTGTTAGCAGTAGGTCGACTAGACCCCTTCTTTTGTTTTTTCTAAATTCTGGTGTTAAATTAAAATAGAAAGGAGGTCCCCCAGTAAGTTATGGATCTTGGGTTTGCAACAAAAATGTTAGGTCCACAGCTTACCAAGCAACATGTCAACCGTGAACAAAGCGCTAAAATAAAAAATATGTTCAGTGGTTAAATAAAAGCGAAAGTGTCATGTTTGTTGGTTTTTTACAGGGCAGTGTATTGCTCCCAGAAAGATATCCAAATTTGGGAAAAAGAATATGGTGGTGTATATTTGACAGTAAGTAGTGGTTCAAACCACCGTACAAGGTATTTTGATTGGTATTTCAAGACAAGGTGAAATTGTATCACTAAAGTGAGAAACATCTTTGCAGCCCGGATAATTGATGGCAGGCAGATTATGGGTGTGTTTTTAAAAATTATCTTCATGATAATCAATATAATTTGTGGAATGTTTATGCACCTACTGATCTGCATGATAGAAAAACCTTTCTTGAGCATATATGTTATATTATTGATGATTATCGTAATTGAGGCCATTACAATTCTGGTGGTGATTTCAACACCGTTCTCGAATCCTAATTTAGACAAATGGTGGTTCGTGTTTTAAATATCAAAACCCATTTGTTCCGACCCACAATCAAATCATTGCTAAATGACTATGGGTTGGAGGATATTTGGCGTTCAAGACATGGTAATGAAACAAGATTCACATGGAAACAGAATTCTGTATGTCTACTCTTGATTATTGGTTCACTTCCCCAAGTAGTGATTGAGCATGCAGTGGATAGTATTAAATTTTTTTCTGCTCCACGTACTGACCATTTGGCAGTTTTTATTCGTATCCGTCAGAGCAAGTGACTACAAGGGCAAGGTATTGGAAAGTTTCAACAACTCTGGCCTAGCTAATAATGAGTATGTCCCAAGCCGTAAATAGCCTCATTGATGAATTTATTAATGAATACGGTGTTATGTTGTCTCCTAAAAAATTTTTGGGACTTGTGCAAAGAACACAAATTGTACTTTTACTGTTAAATTTGCAAAAACGGGTCTCAAAAAGATAGGAACACAAATGAAAACAGATTGAAAACAATGCAGGAGTATATGAAGAAGTGTAATAAAAATACCCCTGATGGATGATAATTTATAAAGATTAATATCATAACTGTTAAAAGTGAATTATGGGTTCTGTATTTTACTCACCAGATGAAAGGATTACAAAATAAGATCTCCCAAAGAAAAATGGATCGAAGGAGGTGGAGAAGAAAGTGTACGAAATATTTTCTGAATCTTGCAGAAAAGAAAACATGTTCTGATAAATCTATCAACAACACTCATTGCAAAAATGGCGACATTACTACTGATCAATCTGTCATTCTTAATGAAGAGGTTGCTTATTTCTCAGAGTTAATATAAGAAAAAAATGTAACGGTTTGAGAATGATTATAATAAGTTTTTTTTTTGGTGTTGACTACCCATTTTCCCATTGAGTAATGATGATCGTGAGACGTGTTGTGAAGGTAAATTGAATATGATGATATGTTTTGATGCCCCACTAAATGCTATGGCGAAAAATAAAAGCCCCGGTTACGACGGGCTCACTGTTGAATTTTACCGTCAATTTTGGTCACAGCATAGGCCATATTGTTGTTGCTGCGCTTAATGACGCATATCATTCTGGGTCATTCACCACATGTCAGAACCGACAGGTATTATTTCTCTTATCATAAAGGTAAAGGTCGGTCATCGTGACCAGTGGACAATTGGCGTCCAATTGCTTTGTTGAATATTGATTACAAGATTGCCACCAAAGCGCTCGACGCGAGGGTTTGCAAAGCATCTTTCATACGGTGGTGAATTCTGATCAGAATGGTTGGATTCGTCAAGGGCAGAAGTATTCACAATAACAGTAGGCTCATTGCAAGAGTTTTGAGAATTGTTGATAATCATGATTTGCCTGGTTATGGATTTGTGTTGATTTTTTTTTTAAAAGCTGTATTTTTATAAATGAATTATGATTAAAGAGTCTTATTCTCTTATGCTCTTAAAGGCTTAATGTTGGTGAAATGTTTCAAAAATTGGTTTACGGTTAATTTGCAGCAAACTCCAACAATTGTATTATCAAACAATGTCATATTTCAAAAATGTTTCGTCATGTGATTCCGGAGTTCGTCCAAGGTTGTCCGATTGCCAGTTTGATTTTTTGTTTGACTGTTGAACCCTGGCATGCAAAATTCGCCAATCAAGAAATTCAGGGCAATTCCATACCATTTTGAGAATTATGAGAAAATGAAGTTGGACTCCACCTTTGCACGATGCACACGACAATTTTTTGTTAATCGCCTGAATGTTTTACTCAGTAATGAAATATATTTGATGAAATTATCCAAAATTTCAGGGCTTACAGTTAACCATAGAAAGGGTGATGCTATTATGGATTGGTTCGTTAAAAAACAACACGCATAAGGTGGGCAAGGTAAACTGGAAATTGCACCCAGAAAATAATTGAAACTTATTGGTGTCACTTTTCACCAAATCTTCCTATCGATAATATTCCATGTAATGGGATAAAAGATGAAAAAGATTAGAATGCTCCATTCGTGCGTTGGAAAAGGCGTGGTTTATCCAGGGTTGGTAGAAAACTGATGTGAATGAAAACTTTGCTGATTCAACAGCTCTCATATATTGGGATTCTATACTTACTTTTCATGATATATTCTTTAGAAAGCTCAATACTCTGTTTTTTCAAGTTGTTGTTGGGAAACAGAGCTGAAGCGGTCAAACGTTAAAACAGTGGTGATGATTATGACAGAGGTGGTATTAATAGTTCCATCTCAAAATGTATCTTGATTCATTTAAAAATGGTCTTGGATCAGAAACTCAAATGGTTCTTCCGATATTGCATGTTGGAAAAAAAAAATATTCCTCCTTTATCAAATCAACACTTGGCATTGGTGATGTTAAATGTTTAACTTGTAATGGTAAATTTGATCAGTTCAAACCTATTGTCATAATATTATTGCATAGTTTTCCTAGCTTCTATTACACTTGTTTAAAACATGAGTTAAACCAACACAACCAAGTGTATTGTGTAACAGTAATATTTCACTAGTATTAATCAAATATTTGGAACAGAGAATGAGATCAAAGCTAACAACCAAAACCTTTTTCTTTAGGGACTGGGTCAAGGCAGGTTTTATTTTCATTTTTGTGATTGTTTGATGAAGTGAAATGGCTTTTTTTTACTCGCTCTGATAATATCAAGCGCCGCATTAAACAAATGTTCCGGTTCTTATTGATTAACTTTATCATTTTCAATGCGTTTCCACATGATTGGAACTGCTCATATCATTAATGCGACTGAAAACTGAAATTAACAGTGGAATTGTCTTTAACACAGTCCCTATGAATTATGTTTCACCAAAGGTTGTTTTTTTTTAAAATTGCTATGATTGATAATCTCTATGTTCCACCAACTTGTGGAAAATATTGGTTAAGGAAATTTCCTAATTACAGGTTCGATTGGAAGAGTATTTGCACTATTCTCATTGTTATTGTAACTGTGTGAACACGAGTATAATTTCACTAAATTGGAAAATTCTTCACAAAATTTATCCCACTAAGCTCTTGCTACATAAAATGGGTAAAGAACCTACCAGTATCTGTTACCCTTGCAATGTTGTTGATCACATGATCATGCTTTTTTTTGAATGTAGGAAGATATTTAAAACGATTGTGGCCATTACGCCAGTTATGATTATTGGGCGTAATGTAAGGTACGGCAAAAACTTTCACATTTCTCGGTTTTGAAGATGTGATATTTTTGGCTATCGTGGCAATTTAGGAGGTCCCAATGAGTGAAAGTGAATTAATTTATTTATGGTGTTGGCAACGTGGTGCATCATTCAATTCAAATATGGGATCACCCGACCTGATATTTCTCTTCGACCGGGAACTTTGCTTGCGGGGTATGGGCGTGGCTGATTAATGGCCATTAATTCTTGTCGTTCTTTTGCATGTCTGGGTTTTCTCTCGAGTTGTTTGAGGTACTAGTCGGGTGATTCCAATCTCCATACTCTATCCCACGTATTGTGTAGCACATGGGCACACCCAGGTGTGGTAGTGATTTGGAAGTTCAATTTGTTTTTGGGTGATGAAGTACCTCTTCTTGTGTATATTTTTGCTCTCTGGGGACGTATACTTCTATATTATTTGCCTTTTTCCAGTAATGTAGGTTTCCTTTGTTATTTTTGATGTATTTTTTTTAATTGGCAATAATAAATAGAATAAAAGAAAAAACATTGTCCACAGTGTGAGATTTGTTCATATTAGTTTCTTTTTTCAATAAATGATGAATATTACCAGTCAAAAATATTGAACCCACAGTAGAACCTCAAAGTGTATTTTTTTATCGCGGACCGAGGGCCAGTCAATCCAAAAATGGGTAGACGTTTCATATTGAAGCCCCAAGTAGTACAAGGAGTTGCCATGATTTCGTCTACGCTAATGATGCACAACATCATACAGTGCATGACGGAATCAAAGGCAATACCTCATTTGCGTACTTGAGACTTCTATATGAAACGTCTACCAAAACTGGGCATGGATAAACCAGTCTATAACGCCTGACATCTATTCAACTGCGTGGACAGTAACAAAGAGCTACAAAGGCTCTGCAGTTCCAAATAAACAAAGGGGAATCTGACGTACTTTGTCCGCTGAATAGCAGGTGGATTTACTTGTCAATTATTTGCTTGAGTCAATGTAGCATAGTGTATGTCCCATGATCACTGATATTCAGAAAAGAAATTGAGATTGAATTTTATTCATTTTCATGAAAATGTGCAACCTTTACAATTGACATAACCAATAAATGGTAATTATAAAATTTATTATTGTTTATAGTGGAAACATGGTTTACTTCTGCGAAGTTTGTAATCAAAATGAACAATTTTTCCTTTGATCCCATGGCCAAAAACGTATACAAGAAGATCATTCGCATTTATAGTAGATTCGCGCTGATGGCAGGCTAACCTTTATTCTGTCAGGGGGATTAAGATTAATGGAGGGGCAGGGACAGAGTTTTATTTCGAATAATACATAGTCCAAGTCAAGTAATATGTCTGTTCTACGACCAAAGAGTATATGGTGCCAAGCAAAACTCGAGAAAACTACAAACGCAATGCATACCATATTAGTGTAAGCTGTGTGGCCGGCAGGTGGAATTGAATGCCATTGAATGGCGTCATGAAACATGTCCTTCCAAGATTTGAACAGGTGATTAGTGGCTTGTCTGTTTTTTCTTTATGTTGTTCAGTTGGTATAATAGGTCTACTTCTTTGCAAATTGGCCGGTCTTTTCAACATACAAAATCAATTTGTAATCGGATTAAACGCTGGCGTAAGTCACGGCCCTATCCATGCATTTGACAGGTCCAAAACTTTTTCCCGCCTGCTCCATCAGCGTGAATCTATTGTAGTGACCCTACACCCTATAGATGATTGTTCAATCTTCGCACACTGGTCATTATTACTGTTAACAGCCTTGACTAGCTACTTTAAAAATGCAATCTGAGGAAAGCGTGACGTTGTACTGTTTTTCTTTTTATGACAACCTTAGATGCATTCGACAAGAATCCACTAATCCTAAATATGATGTTGCCATATTTATTACACTTGCCCTTCAGTTCCAGGAAGGTGCAATTTAAGTTTATACTGTGGTCAAGAATGTAAAATTTTCAAATGTAATTGAAAACCATAAATGTTTTCTGATCATAACTATCTCGAAATGTATAGTTTGTGTTGTCTACGACCCACTCTTTTGGAGTTGTACGGTAAAATGGTCGAAATGGACAACAAGGTCAATTTTCATTTGTACATGGGTCAAAGGATTTGTTTTCAACAAACTATGAACTTTCTTCAATTTGTCCACAGAAAATGGTGCAAGGCAAAATGCGCCCTCAATGGAGGTGCAAAGTATAACATGGTGACGTGATATTTACATCATGTTATAAATGAAATCTTGCCTTTTTAATATCGTTTACAACATCCGATTCGGTTGTTGCAATCCAGAGATATGGCTAAGTATTCTAAGAGAGAATGAGATACCAATTGTGCAACTTAACATAATCGAATCACGCATGTTGATAGGGCACGTTATTGAATACAAAGTATTCATCCATCACACAATTATAATACTTGGTCTTTTTCTTGTTACTTCATATCAATGTTTCTTTTTTTTCAGTAAACATTCTAAAATGCCTTCATAAATAAGCAAAGCACATATAAATAGAACAGATTCAGCTGGGCGCAGACACTATGAGCTAGTAAAATCTCAATTCCCTTGGCACAGTTCAGTAGCTTTCATTCACCAATGTATTTAGAAAATACACACCCTGGTTTTGGAGTATGATATATGATATCCATATCACACAAGGTCAGTTCATGTCAATACATGTACAAGTACAATCCACTGAACTGTGTCCTTGGTGGATGAGCACATTGCCCGGCACATTGTAACTCATAGTGAGAGAAATTATCAAACAATAAGTATTGCACATCTTGCATAAAGAGTTCTGGAAAAGGAACTTTTGTTCTTGAAGCAAACTGAAAAAAGACCAATTCATAATTATTCTTAAACAATTTCTTATTGCATGGTATCAGCTCAACTCCAGAGCTACAATGATCATTGAACAGTTTGGTTGGATGTGCAATCATTTTTCTTGTCTATTTTAAACCTGAATACAAGAGGAAGGTGACGGTCATCAAATATGTTAAACTTCTGTAATCTTGAGTACTTTTCTTTCATTTTGTTCTGATCTAAAAATGAATCATCCTAAAGGGGACATCTCATTAATTATTTGCACACATTTTATCAACAAATTTAGTTATCATTATCATAATGATATTCAATTACTTAACATGTTTCTTTGAATTATTGTGTGATGATTGAATGATTTTAAATCAATAAGCCCTATCAACCTATCAACATGATGGTCTTACTTTGTATCCCATTATGTAAAAAGTGACACAATTGGTATCGCACCCTCTCTTAGAATATTAGCCAAATCTCTGGATTGCAACAACCAAATCGGATGCTGTAAACGGTATTCAGAAGCCAAGACTTCATTTGTGATATAAGGTAAATATTACATCACCTTTTTCACCTCCAACGAGGGCGCTTTTGCCTTGCAAAATGCACAAAAAACCATTTTTGTGACAACCCTGGTAACCCGGACCCTGTAGAACTTGGATGAAATCAGATAAGTTCCATGCACAAAAACTATCATACTATTAAATATATGGGCGCCTTAACGCGAGGCTGAAGACAGTCAGGATTTTTAGCGTAATTTGTGGGCATGTCGTAACTTTAATTAACATTAGAAAATAAACTGTGTTAAATTTAGTTTAGTATATAAATATCATAGAAAACAGCAAAGGTCACCGAATGGTCAAACAGGGTGGATTTCTATGGGCCTAGCTAGACGCTAGTTCATACGGGACGCTCTATTTCTTGTCACCTGATCACCCACTGCAACCCCTTATTCATTTTTTCTTCTGCTTTTCTCAGATGATTTTCCAATTAAATCATACGTCTTGGACACCGACTACAATGACTACTTGATCTTCCATCAGTGCAATCAATTCCCAAGGGACAATCCCTTCTTCTATGAGCAGCACAATTACATCAATTCCAGAAAAGCTATCTGGCCAAGCGGTTTCTTGGGTTTGGAGAAAGCCTTCAAGACATTTGAATCTTTTGGGATTGATACGACTCCGTTTGTAGGGCATGATCAGGAACATTGTACCTAAGCTTATTCATAGTGACTATTTGATTATGTTCAGAAAATTATATAAAACCCCTCTTGTGATATCCAACACTCTTAAATTAGGCCCTAAAAGAGGGCAGAGCTTGAAGTAAGAGGCAAATTATGAGAAAAATAATAAGTAAATAAATACAATAAAGAATGGTGACGGGTTGTCTTTAACATAATAAGGCTCAATATTCAGATGACGAGCTGCGTCTATGGGGGGGGGGCTTGGATATTGTTGTGCCGAAACACCCGGTGCCGAAATACCCGACTACCGAAGTTCCCTCCTCTCAGAACTGCCGAAGTACCCGGGCATTCGGCAGAGGTGAAGGGAAGTGGAAAATAACGTGCTGTTGATGTGTAGAGCACGTGTTTACCCATTTTTCGTGATTTTATGGACAATTCTACAATGAAACTCATTAAAAAAAAGGCTTTTGGCATTTAGGAACAAGCATGTATGTGATAGTAGACGTAAATAATGCCAAAAGCACCCACATACACCCCATGAAGAATTATTCCCGCGTTTGTTTAGCAAGGTAGCCGGATTCGGAAACAATGTATACGTTATGCATTGATATACACATGGCTCCCATTGTAAAGGTCCCCTTTATTGATTATGCTGGTTTCAACACGGCACGGGTTAGGTTTAGGGTTGGGGTATAGGGCCTATAGGACCTAGGGTTAAGATTAGGGTTAGGAAGGTTGGTAAGGGTTTGGTTATTAGGGTCTGGTGAGCCTACAAACATTGGGATTAGATCCCTGGGATTAGACCTATGTGATTTTCTACTTGACATATATGGGGTTATGTGATTTTATTTTTTTCTGATGGGGGGGGGGGTCATGTTAAATTTATTATTCAGTAAACCAAGCACCTATCTGCATATCAGCAGTAGGCCTAAATCATATGATGTACCTGATTGTGTGTGGGATGGGTTCTATGCAATAGGGCCTATGTAACTTTACAATGGGGGTTATGCAATTTTCCATACACATCTTTCAATTTCTCCGGCCCCCTCCCTTGTAAATTATGAACAGGCCCTAAAATTATTAGTTTAAAGCTAATCTTAGCCTGTCGTGCGAGCTGAGTCAACTGAACACCTTATTTCGTGTCATCCTGTGTCCGTACAGCCAATTGATATAAGAACTTAGTTACATCCAACAACCGCACGCTGTAATAAGGATCACTCTGTGCCGAACTACTGGGATAACCCATTGTTTCGGCAAGTAACCCTGCCGTTCGGCAGGGTTATGACGTAGCCCGCATTTTCGGCATGAATAATTGCCGAAACGCCGGGCGTTTCGGCAGATACCCCTGTCGTACGGCAAGGTCTCTGCCGAAAGACCGGGTGTTTCGGCATAGCCCGGTATTTCGGCGCAGCAATATCCAATTGCCTTAAATTAACCCAAAAGAAGACAGGACATATGGGGTAAATTATATGTAAATAAAGTAAACGGTGACCGGCTGTCTTTAACACTTAAGTTCCCAAGCTAAAAAAACTTTCGTTAGTGCACAAGGGGGGTTCCTAGGGACCCAACCCAGCTAACCACTTTCCCGTGGGAGTTTGATCATGACACTAACACAAATAAATGGGGGTCATGTAAGAACCACATACCCACAATAAAATGAAAATCCGACCTTTGACCTATGACCTATGGCCAATTGAAATTGTCACTCTTCGAAAAAGAGTGGTTCGCACATTTCCACCCTCAGCAACTCCAATATAAGGTTTTGAACCAAAATAAGTCATTATATCTACTCTAGAATAACCAATTAAAATAATCATCGCAAAATATAGCCAAATTTATATCATCTTGTATTTTTCTCAGAAACTTCAAAATCGCCTTATTTTCCCATAGACTTACACAGTTAAGAGCACGGCATGACAAAATTAAAATTGATGCTATCAGCATATAAAATGTTATTTGATTTAAGTATTATTAATTATTAATTAATTACCTCCTAAGGTATATATCTAGGCAAATAAATCCCAAGATTTAATTACTTTAATTTTTTAATTAGTAAAATATGTTGATTTTTTCACTTCCGTTAGTGCCGGGGGGGGGGTCCTAGGGACCCAACCTAATTATTCTAATGAAGCCGTGGGCGGATTTAATTTTTTTTGTATAAGGAGAAGCGTATTCATAAATCAGACAATTAGCAAAAAACTCCTTGAAAATTTGTTTGCGTAACCGAGAAATCGCAAAAAAATCAAATGCTGGGTACTATGGACCCCCTCCCCCCTTGGGCACTTAAGTGTTAAAGGAGAACCTGTATCAAGAATAACTTACACAATATACGCTATAAAAACAATTATTGAACACATATGGAGTGGTTTCATGGGAAAACGGAATTATACTAACCATAAAACGAATTACAAGCATTTTGTCTGCACATGCGCTATTTGAAATTCGCGCTACTGTATATGGGATATGTATTTGTGTTATGCGATACGGACGGCACAGTAGCATCGTACATCTTCACACATGATGCTTTCATAATGTGTATTTCCTATGGCATGTATGACCTAAACCTGACGGTCGTACCGCATAACGCGTTATACACTAGCGGGATTTTTAAATAGCACATGGTCAGACTAGATGGTTTAATTCATTGTTAGGGTTATATAATTCGGTTTTTCTATGAAACCACTCGATATGTGGTCAATAATTATTTTATAGTGTATATTGTTCAATATTATTCGTTGTACGGGTTCTCCTTTAAGATTTCTTGGCCACCATCGCCTGTAGTAGGACTTTTTATTCGTGTCAGTTCATTAAAAGTTTTTGGGGCGTGTCGAAGATTCCATTCGTTCTGAGAGGTTGTATACTTTACACAATCAGTACAATAGAAATTCGATGTCACGACAGCGGCCATAAGTACTTTTAGCAGGGGACTGTAATGTAAGAGTGTGCGCTTCCGGATAAAATTGTGAATTTTTGCACACAAGTACTTTTGGCATTGATAATCCATAAAATTGATGGAAGCACTTAGCAACTCCCCTTAGTGGCCCCCAGCTTGGGTTTCAAGGTTATACAGGGGTCAAAAATTTAAAAATGTTCTGAATGTATTAAAAAGCACACCATGGTGTTTGTCTGGTCACAAGGATTCCAAAAAGGTATAGTTTACACTATCTATGGCTTATAGTTCCGGAGTTATGGGGTAAAAACTGTAAAAATGGTGAAAAAGTCAATTTTGGTGTGTACCTGGGTCAAAAGTTATAGGTTGCTTTGATTCACTTAATATGTGGTGCAAATTGTTTCCCAAGCTTAAAGGATGAAATAAGAAATAGTTTGCCTTATCTGTTATGTTTAAGTTTCTCACGTTATCTAACAAAATAGGTCACAGGTCAATAAATCCAATAGCTGCCAATAGCTTGACTTTATTCGCCATTTGGTTAATAACCAGACACTAGATAGGCAAACTATTCCTATTTTCCATTCTAGAGCTAAACCAACATTTTGAACCACATTTACAAAAATGGGAGCAACTTTTAATTTTTGACTCTGTACAAACCAAAATAGCATTTTTTAATACCATTTTTGGCAGTTTTACCCTAATAAAACCCATAAGTCTAAACTATAAGTCACAGGTCGTATAATCAACTATACCTTTTTTTTGGAATCCTTGTAACCAGACAGGCAACTGGTGGTGTTTTTGTCACACAAAATCGTAACATTTTAAAAAAAAATTTTACCCCTTTGTAAACTTGAAATTCCAGCTGGGGGCCATGAAAGGGTGTGGCAAGTGCTTCCATCAATTGTTTGATTATCAATGTATAAAAAAAATAAAAAATTACCAAAATTCCCAATTTTATCCGGATTTGCAACACTCACATAAAAGATCTGTTCACTACAAAAAACCCCCCCCACTATTTAGAGTTATGGTCACTGCTCAAAAACAGACTACTGTATTTTACGTGTGGCCTACTCACTCTCCTCTTCATTCAACTCATCACACCACTCAACCACACCCCTCCCCCCTTGATTTCCTTACACTTAATTTGTTCTTTGATTGACGGCGCCAAACAAAGGAATCGATAGCGTGTCTCGGACTTCATACGACAATCTATTCAATTGAATCTGGTATGAAGCCTTTACATATTCGATACAAAAAAATGTTCATGCAAAATGGGTTCATATTCTAAAGTTGAGCATTTCAGCTGTTAATACGACTTTTTAGTTTTGATCTCAACACATCCCCTCCAAATTAATTCTTACCATCGACAATATGCGTTTACTGACAGGAATAAAAAAAATCAGACTATAATCGCCGGATAAGAAAAGAAGGACACCATCTATATAATTATAGTTTTCCTGGGAACGGATCAATTTCAAATGTTTCGTATTATAGATGAGGTTACACCAATGTTTACAAACACAAGTTAGCACCTGGCCTACTGACATGTTAGAAGTGCGAAGAAGATGCCCTACAGTTTTGCGCATTCAATAGCCTTATCACAGGACCTGAATTGAGGCGCTGAATTTTAAAATCATACCAGCCCGCCGGATTTGCCTCACGCATGACTGCCGGGCAATGTCTGTGTTCGTTGCCCGGCGTGACGGTCACATGTCACACCTCTCTAATAAGCAACAATTAACCGAGTCCCATAACCGAACCCATGCACCCCGGGTAATTTTTGGAGAAACAACTATTTTTTGAAAATCTTATACATATAGCTATCAAAATCAGGTTGTCTGCAAAAATCCCCATCATGGGTTAAAGAGTGAGGGCGTTTTTTTTCAAAATGGCGGCCAATATTCACTTAAAGTGACAGGAGGAGATTTTTTAGGATACGAATTTCTCTCAAATTGCGCAGGATCGTTTGTAGACCACCTACCAAGAACGTTCCGAAGGTTAATTTGACAAACAAGTACAAAAGAAAACAGCAAACCTTGTTTTGAACTTGCCTGACTATCGTAATTGTCTCCATAGAACACCGTGCTTTGACTTTCTGTCGTGCACGACAGAAAGTACTAAATCATCATATTATTACATAAAGACGGCGTATTCGGCTTATTCACTTCAGGTGTGATCTAATACATTGGAAAGCATTCCAAATATGCAAAAAAAACCCGGGTTCGAATAAAATTGGCGGCGCTTCATTCTGGAAATCTCCTCATGTCTCTTTAAATGCCCTTTTTTGACATATATCTTAATTTTTGATCCAAATTCATGCTCTATTGACTACTTAGTCGCACCAAAACACACCAAGGAATAGTTGAACACCTTTTGGCATGCTTAACCTGCCTCTAGAGGGCGTCATATTTTAAAATGGCCACCAAAACTATGAAACACCGTGTATTTACACATTTAATGCCTCTTTAAAGGCAAAATGCCGGTGTTAACTAATTATACGGTATATTTTTTCATGCACCTGTGGATTAGTTTGAGGTAAAGTAAACACTTAAAAATGAAGTAGTTAGCCTTTCAAGTGTATATATAGAGGGCACTTTATGTAATAAAATTCCTTTAAAAAGGAAAGGGCGAGTCAAGGGGAAATATCCATGTAAAAGGAATGGGAAGGGATAAATAAGATGACATTTTGTGGGAGTTTTTGCAAGTTGACTTATGTGACTTTTTGCACATACTTTAACACAGAGTGAATAGGGGCTTCATATCCCTCTTACATTTACGATTTTTAAAGGGGAAATATGACCAGTCAACATACTATAGAACATACTACACCTTATGCGGGAAAACAATCAACGCTATACTTACCCACCACAAGATTGACCACTGCAGACTCACCAGCAGAACTGGAAGAAGCAATTCCGGATATTTGCATGCCGACGGACGTAAAGTATTTTACAGGATTCGGCATACGTACCAACGTGATCAATGACATTTTGTTTTATAATATACACTAGACCACAACCATAGCCTCCTTAATCACTGGTCACCTTGAATCCGCATAACCATGGTTTCTTGAGTCTTGATGTGTTGACGGATGATCACCTTTGAGTGACCTGGTCTGGAGCGCCCCTAGAGCACTGTGATAGTCATATTTACATAGGAGTCACCTTGGACTGCACTCTCTTATAAGACCCACATCGGAAGCAGTGGCGTAGCTAGGGGGGGGGCAAGGGGGAAGGGCACATGCCCCTGACACCACCTCAGGGGGCGCTGAAATGATGTTTTGGAAAATAAAAAAATACACCGCGTTGTTGGGATTTTGTTGTTGTTCTTGTTCACATGCAGTAGAGTTCATCTGCTTCAGATATGAGATAAAACTGAGATCTCTCCGGAAGGCACTCAAACATACAAAACTGAGAGTTGTCCGGTCTCCGTCACCTTGACCACCCCCAGGGGCAGTATAGTTCATCTTCCCAAGATAATGAGATATACTGAGAGTCTTCCTCCGAAGGCCTCAAACATACTATTTAACTCAAGAAGCTTTCCCGCGGGCTCCGAACCCTGGACTCCCTCCAGGGGCATATAGTAATCTGCTTCATGTTTTTGAGATAACCTGAGAGCTCTGCCTAATGCGATTACCATAGCTGAAATCCAAGAACTTCTGGGGGCTCCGCCCCATGACCCCCGCACGTTTCAGCATAGTTTCATCTGCTGCAAGATAAGGACATAACCCCTCTCCGAAGGCAACGCGAACGGTTAAACTCATGAGTTCCGGTATCTGCCCCTTATCCCTTCCCCAATGGGCTTTTTCCCCATTACCCTGTCTGCCCGCATTCCCTGAATTGAGCGGGCGCTTGCCCTGTGCTGCTCATGGTTGGAGTATGCTTGCCCTGTCTGAGGGTTCAGCCAGCGCTGAAACCGTCGTTGGATGCCTCCTGCCGGCTTGTGGCGGGTGTCTTCGGGCAGCTCCAGCGGACAACTTATGCATAGCGTAGCATGCATAGCATACTGCCAAGTTCTGATATGAGATCCCTGTTTTTGGACATAGGCCGGCTGCTGACCGCCTTAGGTCCCGGGTAGTTTCTTAGCAGCCGGTCCCTTTTGAAATAAGTCTCTGAGGATTTGGGGAGTTGGTGCTTGTGAAAGAAAGACTTTGCTGTCACCCAAGTGGCCTCTATTGGTATTGAGCCTGGTGAGTCGTCTTCCGCTTGGGGCTGGCTTCTCGTGGTCTGAGTGGCGGTGTCACCCCTCAGCTACTGGAGAATCAGAATCGGCCAATCACAGGGTTTCGGCTTGCAGAAGTGTCTACCTGGAAGCAGATTTGTCAGGGCACTGGAGATCTTTTTGGTTCTGCCCAATGTTTTGGCGCACAATGCACAGACAAGGACCTTGCAGAATTCAAGGAAGGCAGCCAGACATTGTACCGACCTCTGGCTAGATCATATTGGAGAACCACTGTGGTTGGATACTATCAAAGAATTTCCAATTTTAATTATACTCATTGGTATGTTCAATTGGCGATCTTTTAAGTAATGCTGTTTCCTTGGTATATATGATCTTAAATGCATCTCCTTTGATTCAGCAAATTTTATCTTCTCTTTTCCTCCTCCTCTTCTGATCATGTCTTAATTGTCTTCTTCTGTATCATATATTCTTCCTCTACTATTATGTCAAACAACTATTGTGCATCAACTCTCCTGATGGACACTTGTATCTAGTGCACAATCATTTAACTTCCAACCTTGATCATCTGGTGGAGGAAGTTCTGGCTCTGCCACATCTACCTGGTACAAATCAAGGCTGATAATTGACTCTCTGGATGTACTTGCATCCTCAACAAATCTCATACGAGTGCCTCTGGCACTCCATTGATCTTCCAATGCTTCGAAAGGCATTAATATACTTGTCACGTTTGACTTCACTCTCGTTTACCGGAGCCATTTTTTTAACAAACTCCCCCCCCCCGGATTTTCGTTCTGAACATCCGATTCCTGTAATGTGGTAGCCACAATGGTAGCTTAGAGTTTTCTCTTTCTATTGGTATCAAAATAATGCCAACATCCCCCATCATACGTCAACTATGACGTCATATTGGATGAAAGTAAGAAATACATAACATGTACTGATATAGGATGCAAACTTGATATTTCGCCAATGTTTTAGTGACCCAAAACATTATTATTGCAACTAAATAATTCTCTCATTTTTATAAACTAGTTATTTTCCAACCAAGTAGAGTAAAAAAACCGCATGAAATCGATATTCCTAACTTTTTTTGGCGAAAACTTGATTTTCCTATGTGGGTCTATGGAAAATGACAAATTTGATAACAATTTCGAACTGTCTGGTAGGAACGTCATTGTGAGTAATGCTAGGTATGTTGGTGTACTCCAATTTTGGTATCATGGAAAGAGGGAGGACCATACTAACTATTGTACCAAAATCAAGTATGATATTCCTGTTTTTCTAGGCATGTTTGGGTCACTTCCTCCCGAAGGGGGGAGTGGTTGCAATTTTTGGCGCCATTTTTAACAAAAAGCGCCCTCACCGTTTAACCCAGAGTGGGATTTTTGCAGACAACCTGAATTCATTTTGCTTCTGTTTAAAGCTTCACAAAAATTGTTGTCCTCCAACAATCCCCGTGAGGGGGGGGGGGGAATTCATGGTAATCCTTTAGGCCCGTATTCTGATTATCTTTTTGCTGGTTTCAAAAATACCGACTTTACACAAATCCTTACAGTTCGCTTTTATGTAATATTCTAATACAGACCCAAATGGTAAATCGAATTTGTTATTATATAATATATACAACACACTCCCCCCAGCAACCACAACTATATATATATATATATATAATATATATATATATATATAATATATAATAATATAATATCTATATATATATATATGGTCGTGGTTGCTGCCCATCACTGTAAGGATATAGTGTCCAAATGCCAACCGATGATTAAATTAGAGGATAAGTTGAAAGGATTTGGAAAAAGGCTAACCGCCTTATGGAAACAAAGGGATCTTACACCCTTAGGTAGAATTGTCATAGTAAAAAGTTTTGGACTATCAAGTTTCTCTTTATACATAATCTATGATTTCATTGCCAGAGGTAACTCAGAAGAAATTAATGCTATAATAAAAAAAAAAAAAATAACCCTTTTATTTGAATGGTCCATATAAAAATAAAGCGGTCGTGATTTCTTTGGGGCTTAGATAATGGTGGGCTGAAGAGGTTTGAATCTTACAGCCATGGTCCAAGCTCAAAGTGTTATGTGGGGTCAAACCTTTTTTATCTCCGTATGATGCTGGTTGTGAAAGATATTTTGAAAATGTACCCGACAAGGTTGGTCGCGATTACTTGTGCGTGCCAATTTTTGAACATGTTCTAAAAATTCACATTACCATTCCAAATACCATTTTATCATCAAGCGCTTACATTATGGAGTAGCATTACTCGTAGAGCATGAAGTCTATTATGATTCAGAATCAAATGATATTGCATAACAGATTTATTCTTATCGGTAATACATCGGTATATTCTCATAAGTGGGTGAAGCCTGGTATTTAAAAAAATTTGTGATTTGTTGGATAAAAAGGGCGCCGTTTCGTTCGCCAATTCAGGTTTACAGGGTTTGGCATCAAATGATTTATTTAGGTGGTTTGGGATTATGACAATTCCGGAGGCGTGGTTGGCCTAATCAAAAATAAGCCGTAATAAATGACCCGATAAGCAGATTGGGTGGAAGATTGGTGGTATTTTGTGGCCCCTCGAGTCCGTAGGTCAAAAGATTTTTATGATATATTTTGTAAGAAGAGTAGTGCTGCTTTTCCAGTTAGTAGTTTTTAAACTTAACAGGGTTATGGCCTAAATGATTTGCAGTGTAAAAGATATATTACTTCTGAATACGCGTTGGCGCAATATCTTATAGTCAGATATCCTTCCCACAAATTAATTGTTATATCGGGTAGGCTTGAATTAATATGTTGTGCTCTTTTGTGATCAGAGAGGTACTTTATTTGCACTTGTTCACAGGTGCATGTAATAAATCAATTTTGAAGGATAATACTGAAAAATATATTTTTCTTCCTAATTGGGGGGGGGGGGGGGCGTTTAAAAGATGTTGGCACAAAAAGAGGAATATGATAACGAAATGTTAGTAAATCAGCTGTTATTAATTGCTAAAGATGCATTTTAGTTGTAAATTTGTGAAACAATTTCCTTCAATGATTTACTTTAATAGAGTTTTGCACCATACTATAAAATTGGAGCGTTATTGTGCAGGCCCGGAAGGCAAAGTTAATCTTCATTATAGTAAATGGTCCTTTATTTTGGATATTTATATTTGTCTCTTTTTTATGTGTCGCTTGCCTTCAATTAAAGAATGTTCCCTGATTCTGATATTTGGAAATTTGGTATGGATGAAAGCTTAAGTCGTCCGATTACATAATACATCAAAATAAGTTAAAATTGTCCACAATTTGTTTCCGTATTTTGCCCGTTTAATTTCCCGCCCAATTTACTCGAAAACGATTCCGAAAAATCCATTCGCAGGCAAATGGTGACGTCAAATTGATGACCATCCATATTTACGGCGTTGTGACCATCATATCGCAGTGTTTTCCCACTTCAATAATCATTAAAACACAACGAATGAAACAAAATATGTTATTCTGTAACTTTTTTTTTCTAATTTATTATTACTTTCATTAATCCACATTTACAGTGTCATCAATACATTCGAGTCACACGAGGTTTTGGTTCATCATTGACGTCACGTTGGGCGCTTTTGATCAGAGCCGTGGCGTAAAATCCTCCCGTTTTCTTCGTATTCAAAAAAGCAAAATTTAAATGCCTCTATTTTTTGTTAATTTTTAACATCACATTGTATTATTTTTCCGGAATTTCGTGATTTATGTACATATATTTTATGAATGTAAGTCAAACTGAGCTTGACAAACCTCTTGACAATTTCCTTTAAGGCAGGATGACACATGAGTATCACTGTGTCCATTTCTGATGCCTGTCTCTATTGCTGTGACATGGGTTATTTATCTTTAATATATACAATGCCTTTGGGAATGGATTTAAACCAAATTTCTTCATTTGTGTAACCTGGCCAATCCCCCTTGGTGATGAGTCCAAAGGTCACATAGTACTGTCAAGGTCACATAATTAAGGTCAGGTCCCATATTAGGTCAAAGTTCACAATTAAGGTAAGGTCACATATTAAGGTCAAATTTCCACGTAATTTAAGGTCACGGTCACATATTAATGGCAAATGTCACATATTAGTCAAAGTCACAGTATTAAGGTTAAGGTCATTGAGGGGAAAATAGGTTGTAGATGTAAATTGACCTCTGCTGAAAGCTATTCAGCCCGTGGTAATCTGAATCATCCCTCATTTGTTTAGGCAGGGTCGTAGCTAGGTTTCATATACCAGGCAAAGGTTGCAAGTATACCAAGGTCGATGGGGTAGGCATGGTCAGGTGGTGGGGTGGGCTGAAAATGTGAAATTTGTCCTCATCGTAAAGTTAATGTTCATTTAAAGCCAAGTCCTGGTTTATGGAGTTCACATTCAAATCCTTTTTTGCTTAATGAGTCAATGGGTCCCATGTCCCTGTCAAAGTGCACGTGAGGCCTATCATTCACAAAACACGATGGCGGGAGACTCGGGCGTATGAGGACAGCAACTGTACTTTTTCTTTATAAATTTATATTTGATCTGTTTTTGAGTTCATTTTGTCAAAAGTTCATGAGGTACTATTAGGTGTATTTACCCGTCTAAATTGAAAATATTCACAATTGATTGCCTTATTGTAGAGATATTTTTTGTGTCCTTGTTATAGGTATTAAGGTGCAATTTTGTGGAAATATCGCTTTCCGCCCTAGATTAGTTTTAATGTGGCCATTAATAATTTTTCTCATTTCTCATTGCAGTGCTATAAGCCAAATTATCCGAGGTTCTGTCTGGTGTTTTTTCATTGGTTTGTTTACGATCACTATAATCATGAATTTCATCGTTTAAAATTTTAATGGTACTTGTATATTTAAATGGTCTCGTACCGTCTTATATTGGTGTTGGTGCCACTTGTGGGGGTCAGTGTTTTGTGGTGTGTGTGCGGGGGTGAGAGTGTTTTGAGGTTTTTTGTAATTAGTATGTTCTTATGTTGAGAAGAAGAAAGAATTTGAATACAAAAAAAAAAAAAAGAAACAGTGCTGCAAATGTAGTTTAACATGATGTTAATCATGTAAATAGAACGACGTTTCGATATAATTGTCCACATTTGTTCAGTATTTTGCCCTTTTAATTTCCCGCCCAATAGCTTACTCGAAAACGATTCCGACAAATCCACATCGCAGGCAAATGGTGACGTCAAAGTGATGACCATCCATAATTTACGTCGTTGTGACCATCATATCGCAGTGTTGCCACTTCAATAATAATTAAACACAACGAAATGAAACAAAATATGTTATTCTGTAACTTTTTTTTCTAATTTTATTATTACTTTCATTAATCCATCAATATTACAGTGTCAGCAATAACAATTCGAGTCAACACGATGTTTTGGTCATCACTTTGACGTCACGAGTTGGGCGCTTTTGATCAATGAAGCCGTGGCGAAAAATCCGCCCGTTTTCTTCGTATGTCAAAAAAGCAAAAATTAAAATGCCTCTATTTTGTTAATTTTACATCAAATTGTATTATTTTTCCGGGAATTCGTGATGTATGTACATATATTTTATGAATGTAAGTCAAACTGAGCTTGACAAAAATCTTGACATATTTCCTTTAAGGCAGGATGACACATGAGTATCACTGTGTCCATTTCTGATGTCTGTCTTCTATTGCTGTGAACAGGGGTTATTTATCTGTAATATATACATGCTTTGATGGATTTAAACCAAATTTCTTTCATTGGTGTAACCTGGCATCCCCCTTGGTGATGAGGTCAAAGGTCACATATTAAGGTCAAAGGTCACATATTAAGGTCAAAGGTCACATATTAAGGTCAAAGGTCACATATTAAGGTCAAAGGTCACATATTAAGGTCAAATGTCACATATTAAGGTCAAAGGTCACATATTAAGGGCAAAAGGTCACATATTAAGGTCAAAGGTCACATATTAAGGTTAAAGGTCATTGAGTGGTAAAATAGGTTGTAGATGTAAAATTGACCTCTGCTGAAAAGCTAGTTCAGTCAGTGTAATATGTAATCCCTCATTTGTTAAGGTCAAGGGTCGTATGCTAAGGTCATATACCAAGGTCAAAGGTTGCATACCAAGGTCGATGGGTTAGGCGTGGTCAGGTGGTGGGGTGGGCTGAAAATGTGAAATTGTCCTCATCTGTAAAGTTAATGTTCATTTAAAGCCAAGTCTGGTTTATGGAGTTCACATGCAAATCCTTTTTTGCTTAATGAGGTCAATGGTCACATGTCAAGGTCAAATGTCACGTGAGGCCTATCATTCACAAAACACGATGGCGGGAGACTCGGGCGGTATGAGGACAGATGTACTTTTTCTTTAGTAAATTATATTTGATCTGTTTGAGTTCATTTTGTCAAAAGTTCATGAGGTACTAGTAGTTGGTATGTACCGTCTAAATTGATATGTTCACAATTGATTGCCTTATATGTATAGATATTTTTGTCGTACTTGTTAGAGGGATTAAAGGTGCAATTTTGTGAATATAGCTTTCCCCTAGATTAGTGTTAATGTGCCAATTAATAAATTTTCTCATTTACTCATTGCAGTGCGATACCAAATTATCCGAGGTTCTGGTGTTTTTTCATTGGTTTGTTTACGATCACTATAATCATGAATTGCATCTTTAAAATTTTAATGTACTTGTATATTTAAATGTCCGTCTGTCTTATATTGGTGTGGTGCTCTTGTGGGGGTCAGTGTTTTGGTGGTGTGTGTGCGGGTGGGTGAGAGTGTTTTTGATGTTTTTTGTAATTAGTATGTTCTTATGTTGGAAAATGAATAAAAGAATTTGAAATACAAAAAAAAAAAAAAAGGAAACAGTGCTGAAAATGTAGTTAACATGATGTTAATCATGTAAGTAGAACGACGTTTCGATATAATTGTCTTTGTCAAGTTCCTTAAAACTACTCTTAAAGCTACAAACGTTTATACACATCATTGAAATATACAATCCATGGTGTCAAATATGGGCAGATACAAAACGTTGGTATGACGTTCAAACAAAATGTGTAAGAGTCAGAAAATCCAACTGCACTTGAGAAGGTCAAATTTGACGTTCATGCCGGAGGGTTTGATGGTATTTAACGTGGCAATAATACGTTGTTCAGCAATGTGTCTGAGATGGTCTGGGTTGCCAGCATTTTCAGCACTGTTTCCAGTACTCATCTTGTTTGGACATTTGACACTATATATATATATATATATATATATATATATATATATATATATATATATATATATATATATATATATATATATATATATATATATATATATATATATATATATATATAACGTTATGTGTATTTAAGTCTTTACACTAAACATATTATAACATATTTAACACAATATTAACCTGTACATGCGTTATATGGTGTATTTTATTTTTGATAAATTAAACAGATTATAAAATTGCTCGTTTTCGTTCTTATTTATTGTAAATGTGTCCTAACTGTAGCGTAATCGTGTTCATGGTGGTGGTGCTGGCTTTGTGAAGAAGCTTGAAGAGGTCAAATTGATTGATAACTTTGAACACTTGTCATTTTCTATTAATGAAGTCGATTGAATATATCCCTTCATATATATAACTTTTTCACATATCATACCTTGACCTTGGGATTTTTTCAAGAAATACAGATAAAAGAAATTTTGCACATGGCATTTCAAATTGCAGCCTTGCCTTAGATCACCCCCATTATACAATAAAATTGTTCAATTGTGATATTGCCATTTTCTGTGCTTGTAAAGAGGCCAGTTCATAAACCTAAAAACTTGAGGGACATATTTTAATCTTAAGAAATCAATGATATATATTAGTGCTCACAACAAGATAGGATACTTCCTGAAATGTAGAATAATAAAAACAATTAATTGATACTCTCATCAGCATGACACCAACAATATATCAAACTGTCCCGAAAATGGGGGATTGCCCGATTTAAGGATATGAAAGTTTTCATCGTGATATATTGGCATTCATTCCGAAACCACATCTGTAAAGTTTTCGCGCCGAACTTTCAGATCCGTGTTTGAGGCGAGAGCTAAAAACGTGATTTTGTAGCCCCATTAGAGTACATTGTAAAATAATATTGGTCGACCAAAATGGTCACATTTTGCGTCTCATAACTTCCAACCAAACATCCTTTGGCTCTAAGATGTCACAAAGGGTAATGAGTAACACAGTAGCTTTCTTCTGATAACCAAAATGTTGACCACTTCCGGGAAACTGGAGCTTCTGGGGACGAGGCATTAGCAATCGGGCCATTAACCTTTAATGTATTAAAAATTACAAGATCAACTATTTTGGTTTTCACATCCAAATGCATATTGACCAAATGGCTATTGAAGACCAAATTTAAATATTGAACCAAATGGATATTAGACACGCAAATGGAATTAGACCAGACGGATATTAGACCAATAGAATGTAGACCAGATGGGTATTAGACCAGATGGAATTAGACAAATGATAATTAGACCAAATGGGATTAAACTCATATGGATATTAGACCAATGGAGGTATTAGACCAGATGGTTATTAGACATATGGGTATTAGACAAAATTGATTTATCCAAATGGATATTAGACCAGAGTGGGAATTATGAACAATGGTGTTTTTGGGTTATTAGACCAAATGGTAGTAGACGAAATGGTATTAACTAGAGGTGGGTATTAGCCCAAATGGATATTGACATTTTGGTGTTTAGCATATGGCGTTAGATAAATGGGGTATTAGAGACTAATTTGTATTAGACAATGTGGGTTTAGAAGAATTGAAGTTGAGACGACTGGCTATTAGACAAAATGGGATTAGACCAAATGGCATAAACCGCATTAAACCACCTGGGGCTCAGGAATACCAACCCTGATGGAGTTACCCTAGAGGATTGGGCCGTAAAATCTGGCGTACAACTTTTGTACGCCCCAAGTCATCCGATAGTTTGGTACCGACTCTGGAAGGTAGAACACAGCCTCAAATCCTGACCTTGCCTGACCTTGTCATTTTAAATATGGAGATGCCATTTCAGTCTGTTACCGCTTGTCTCATTCGCTTGCCGCAGTCTCAACATCGACCATCATGATCGCCAGACCGCCTTGCTAAGTCTTGTACCAACAACGTCTAGTAAAGGTGGAACCTCCGCAATGCAGACTGGGACCTGGGTGTGATTCAGAACACCTACCATCCTCCAACCTGTACAATTCTTCACATCAGCACTATTTCAACGCTTTATCGCAAAGAAGACCACCCACGTGCTTGTCGTCGCAGTTTATAATCCCAATCCTGGGATGAGGAATGTGGTGCTCTTTACAACGAATTCTTGAATTCTGACCCGGGGAAGAAGTGACATCCACGGCCTTCAGATCTGACAAACCGCTTGGACAAGAAACGTCGTGAGCGCTGGGAGGAGACAGGGAATTGATTTCACTAATTGAATTCACTAGCAGGAAGGCCTGGAAGACCATAAACCCAGCAAACACAAAACGTTTTTAAAAACGTTTTGGTTAGGTTCTAGATTCGTGTATTACGTCTTCGTCTTATAAGACCTTGAAAGAACGTTTTAAAAACGTTTTGGCAAGGTTCTCATTCATCTATTTCATCTTCGTCTATAAGACCTGATAAATACGTTTTTAAAAACGTTTTGGCTAGGTTCTGGATTGGTCCATTTCGTTATCGTCTAATAAGAGCTTGTAAACATGTTTATAAATCGTTTTTTCTAGGTTCTGGATTCGTCTATCACGTCTTCGTCTTATAAGACGTTGTAAAAACGTTTCAAAAACGTTTTGGCAAGGTTTTCATTCGTCTATTACATCTTCGTCTATAAGACGTTTTAAAAACGTTTTTAAAACGTCCCATGTCACATTATACGATATAGGGGTAAGATATGTTTAGATATCTGGATGACTCTACCAAATGTAATAAAATGCCCTAATAACGTTTGAAATTTTGTTTATTTTAAGCCATGGCATTATTTATCAACGTGCATTTAATTCTGTCAGCCCAGATGGTGTATAAATTTAAGTGGTAATGAAATGGGTTACTTAATAGGTCACTCACTTTTGAAAAAAGATACAACCGCTCTTCTGCTACACGTCCAGCCTATATAAATAGAAATTACCCTTCATATTATGAGTCGTCTAGATGGTGTAGTGGTTAAGTGTTTGGTTCTTCCACACGAAGGGTCCCAAGTTCAATTCTCAATAGAGGTGAGTAATTTGTGTCTGTCAAATGAACTTGTGTAATATTTTATTTTATTTTATTTTATTTACATATTCGGCTAAGAACATCAAAATTGAACAATATACAAACATATCAAGAAAAAGAAATATAAAAAATTAAAATTAAAATTGCCTCAGTGAGCTAGCCAGGAGGAAATCAGGAGCAAGAAACCGTTGTCATCCAAAGGATGTGATTCCTCCGACACACTGAGGCAAAGCACAACACAATTGATAAAATACAAAATATTTTGAATATTGCACTCAATTTTCATTTAAAAACAAGAAATCAGACAGCCATATTTCATGGAACAAGAAAATCCAACATGTCCAAAAACCCATTAACCACAAACCACCAAAACCCATACCAGATTCAACACACCAACCCACCCTAACTAACTTAATAACCCTAACCCCCACCCTCACAAAAAAACAGACCATTTGGGAATGCAAATGAAGATATGGCCTACTTCCGACAACAAATTTATAAAAAATACATTTAAGAAAATAAAATTACTTAGGAGTCCAGCTCTTCAAAGCTTATTTCAGTGAATTTTTTTCAAGAAGTTTCTTATAAAATGTCTATACTGCTTAAACAGAAATCATCTCTGACTGGCTCAGGAAGCTCAGCCCACATACGGGGGAAATTTGCAAGAATGGTAAACTTGAAACTATCGGTTTTTGGAGTTATATGATCATTAAAAAGCAAATTACTGGAATGACGGGAGTTTACAGACCAGTTGCAGAAATTGAATGAACTAGTATTTAAAAGACAAGTTGCGGCAAAACAGGTGGAGAGGTATTTCCGTCTGTTGGCTAAGTTCATGAGATTAAGTTGTTTCAGACGCCATTCATATGATTGATCACCCCTTCTCTGACCAAGAATAAATCTGGTAGCCCTCCTTTGGATGGTTTCCAAATTATTTATATGATTTTTACGATGTACATACCAGCTTGATGTAGATTTCCTTGCAATATACCACTCCGATATAGTACTGATTACTTTTTTTCTTTAATTATTAGCGTTTAATTAGCAAATTAGTCAAATGTTTTGGACGTTCTCACAACGTTTTTAGAAACGTTTTTAAATCGTTCTTACGTTTTAAGCACGTTTTCAGTATGTTTGTAAGACGTCCTTAAAACGTTCATTGGTTCAATTTACGCGCAGTACGTTTTCTGCAGGTTTTATTTATGTCTTCACCTCTTTTGGAAAGGTTTTTAAACTAGTTTTTAAAAAGGTTTTTTATTGGTTTTATAACGTCTAAAAACGTTTTAAAAACGTCCGATAAAACGTTTTATGGACGTCCAAAACCTTCCACAAAAAAAAAAAAACCTCCAAAAAAACGTTTTTACGAAACGTCCAAAGAACCAACTTGGAACGTTTTAGAACGTTCAGAAAACGTCCGATTGTTAGCTGGGAACCGCCTCACCGGCAGAGTTTCCAAACCATCAAAATGTCCAGTGTGTCTGCCAACTCAATAGACCAGTTAACATCCTACGTCACTTCTTTTGTTGCCTGCGAATCCATTCCTGCGAATCGTTATGGCCCATAGTATTAAAACTCTAACAGATACAATTAATTGCCCAGTGTGTAACAGTCAGGCCTATCTATTTTACCAGGCCCTAACATGTTTACAAAACTGGTCTATTGCAGAGCAACTCCTCCCAAATGGCTGTTTCAAGGATATTGATAAGGATCACACTCGCTCTGTTAAAAAAGAGATCACCAAACTTCGTTGAGCCCCTGACGTGGACGGGTCACTTTCAACACCCTTCTACTAGATGAGCTCACCTCTGCTATCAGCCAACTAAAGAGTGGAAAAGCCCAGGAGCCTGATAGTATACCAGCGGAGTATTATGTGTGCTATTAAGTATTGACTTAATAATTTTGAGAGGAACTAAGTAGCGAATGTGTTCCTGTTAAAATAGGTAGTCATAGTAGGTGGACCTACACAAGATACACTAAACACTTTGCGAAGTATTTAATAATAATAATGGACCTTTATAAAGCGCCAAACTCCGGCCCGAAGATCACTCACTGCGCTGTTGCCTTAGGACAATTTGAGGGTTTTGATTTCAAATTATGATGCAAGTAAAATTGCCAAGTTGCCTCAAAGTTGGTTAAAAGGGAATTACCCGACTTTTTCGATAAATTTGTATAAATAAGGAATACCATTATCAGCGATTACATGCCTTGCCGGTGTGGCATGTAGGAGGCTATAGTCCTCGGGCTCACATCCGCTACAATGGTGAAGAATAGGACACTCGATTGAGTTGACTCTTCACGCAACATTAGTTTCACGCTTTATTCCATTGTCATCTATGGAGCCCGAACTATGGCTCCGGGCAGACCATATCTCCTTTTACACCGGTGTCGTGAAATACAATTAGTCTATGAGCCAATTCTGTGCGGGCCTTAAAATTCGAGTTTGTTGCACCCATCTGGTGATTATTTTTCCAATATATCATCTTGAAGGAGGTGTCCCCCTGACCAGAATTAGGTACGTTTCCGCCCGAAAAGTTGCGTGTACTGCCTATTTCAAAATGGCGGCCATTATTTTATGATGTTGGCTTAAACAAAGTGACCAAGATGGCCGCCGGAAGGAAGCATGTTTTGTTAAATGTACTAATATTTGAAAATTTTGGGGTAAGAATGTGTGTGACCATTTGAAAGCACCAAAAAGTGAATTAATGACATTTATTTTTTACGGATATGATCGTAACTTATGATGGCGGCGGGTATACCCGCTCCAGAGTACCTAAATCAAGAAGAAAAACACCTCTGCACATCTTTTTCGACATAATAAGAACCATAAGGAAACTATGATAAAAGTTTCTCCTCTCGTACTTCTGGACGATTGCAGACCACTCAACACGAGTTGACGCTGGGAAGGAAGATGGTCTCGGCAGGAGAGAGAGAGAGTGAGAGAGAGAGGGGGAGAGAGAGAAGCCGGTGGGACAAGTCAGGAACGAAGATAACACTTGATGTGCTCGAAAGAAAGTTAGGTCACCATATTGTCCTTCTACATATGGACAACTTGTTCATTTCTACATAAGCATATTTTATTATTTTTACTGGCAACCCCCTATGGGAATGGTTAGTGGGCGAGTTATGGGGCGGCGAGTTATGGGCGAGTTACTGTTGGACCAATGGGCGAGTAACTGTTAGACCATCTGGCGAGTTACTGTTAGGCCATTGGGCGAGTTACTGTTAGACCAGTGGGCGAGTTACTGTTAGTCCAATGGGCGAGTTACTGTTAGGCCAATGGGCGGGTTACTGTTGGACCAATGGGCGAGTTACTGTTGGACCCAATTGGCTTTTTGCTTTATTCTATTTTATTCATTTTAGGACAAAAGGGTAGTGGAAAAACAAAGTTGGAAAAATCATATTTAATACATTCAATTTGCACTCTATATAGGGCATGGATGGACAACGTCTGGACTGAAATGGCCGATTTGGGTTTCAGGCATAGGCAATGCCCCATAAAAACATGGCTTTTTAGACGCAACGGCCTACCATATAATCCGGAGAATCCCGCATTTGTATGCCTGCGCCTGCGCCCGCGCCGAATACATTAACCATCGTCTACCTGAGCCATGTTTTGTAACAAAACTCCCGAAGGGGGGGGGGGGCATCCCCCTGTGATTTTCGTTACTGAACACCCGATTCCTGTAAATATGGTACCAATGGATAGCTTAGGGTTTCTTCTTTCCATTGGTACCAATATAAGTACTAACATCCCCATTATGACGTCAGCATGACGTCATATGTTGAAGAAAGTACGAAAATACTGAATATAGGATGGAAAATTGATATTTCGCAATTTTAGCGACTCAAACAACTTATTATAGCTCTAAAATGCTGTCATTATATAAAACTAGTCATTTCCCATCAAGTAGAGTCAAACACCGCATGAAAATGGTTGAAGCATAAACCTGCAACAGGCTTGCAACTGACCACCCCTGAGAAGTATGTACCAAGAATGCAAATGTGTAGACGGTTTGATTCATGATACTCGAGGGTTTTCATCAGTGCTCCTTTTTTCAAGGATAGGGTCTTGTGGCCTACATTCATCAGATTGAGGAGGCTCATCGAAATTCCTCAATCTTGGATGATAAACATGTCTAGTTGGGGATCAACATTCGAATTCCTCCTTTGAATCAAAACATGTAATTATAACGATCTGTAATCATACACTCATAAATAACAGGACTAATTGATGAGCTTCGCAATGACCTTCACATCATGTAGAAGGGGTGAAACTGCATACATTCCAGGACTACAATACAGTCAGCTGTCAATCGATCCAAGTTTAGCGATTGCACAGGGGTCATTGACAGGTGAATGTATTGTAGTACTGGAATGCGTCTATCTTGTCCACCAACATGGCTGGCTATTGAATACGGTCTATAGTAACAGCACTCTCTTGGACAAGTCAATACCCCCATTTTTTTACATTTTGGAAATGATTTAGGGTCATGATTAGAAAGTGTTGTTTTATAACGTCGAAAAGATGGGTAGGGTTGCTTTTCTCCCTGATTTACGTACCTTAGAGTGAACATAATCACCGCCATCTTGAAAAACGAACCTGTGCGCAAAATATAAACGCCATAAATTCTTTTTGAAGCTCTCAAAATAGCATACAGTTCTTTTCCAAAACAATGCCCATTTTTTAAAGCTTAGATGTGTTAAGCCCCCTTCGGGAAGTGAAAATCTGATTTCGTGTAGTCGGGGTGAAATCTCTATCAGTAATGAAATTTAATGGCGGTTTTCCATAAAACAATGGCGCGCCATTTTGAAATGGGCAGACACGCTAAACGTGCAGCTTTTCGGGGGGAAACATACTATATCTTAGTAAGGGGGAAGGTCCCTTCGTCAAGTGTTATATGGTAAAATTAATCACAATTGGTGCAACGAACCGAAAATCTGGTAAACAGCAGCTATGCGATACAGGGTCCGTGTGACTGAGTGTCACACCCTCCAGGAGTGCACTGGTTTGGGGTGTATAATAATTATTAATCGGGACTGTTTGCTATTAGAGTGGTGCGGTGCGCAGGGCTAAAGAGCGCATAGCACAATAGTACTATATTACAATGCGTAGGGCCGATTATTGCATGGCTGTAGCATAATTTACAATTTGATGGTATTACGACTATGGTGTTATGACTAAATGATAAGCCTGTTGTGGTATTGTCAGGTAGTACGCACAATTTAAATTTCGTGCACAACAGTCGTGATATAGCCTTTGCTAGACTCAGTTTCAGTCCCATATTTTTTCTAATATGGAACAGATCACTGCCTATCTCCAACGTAGACAGGGTTCGAAAAAAACTATTTCTAAAAGATCTGGGGTTCGTTCGCGAAAGCAGTCGTAAGACTCACGTAGCACAGTTGAAACGTAAGTTACTACTAAGATTTTTACGCGTTCGTGAAACTTGAACGTAGGCTACGTGTGTCCGACGAGTAAGCCAGATTTACGATTAAAACTACGTGTGGTCATGAGTAAACGTAACACACTCGTAGTATGTGGAAAGTGAACAAAAATCGAGGTACCGCTGTCCCATTCCATCCATCTGTAGCAATATATCTGGTACCACAGCATTTATAGTTCCAGAAAATGAGGGAGAGGCAGTCTGAACGCATAATACGATATATATAAGAGCAACTCGCCAGATCTCTTCTTTCAATGATATCGTCAAGTATTCATATACAGGTAAGATTGGCTGAATAATCAATGTAATTGCGCAATTGAAGCGAAATCGGTGAATGTCGACATTAAGTTAACAAAACAGATAGGCTGACTCAGAGATTTCCCGAAAATGGGACGTCAAATTTTATAACAAATCGTAATTTTTACATGTACAAAATGCTTGACATCATACTAATCACTGTGTGAAATTGCTAAGACTCAAATCGCTGTCCATTATAGAAAATCTCCAATTATGTAATTAACATTCCATATCCGGAATTTTTGTTATACAGTAGGCCTTTCCTATGGTCTGTCTATACACACGTTTAAAAAACCACGTATCTCAAGCTTGTGGTGGAATTGGTAGTTAGATGATAATTAATATCACCAAAAAAAAAACATTTCAAAATATTTGAGTTCAACCTTAAAAGTGCACCATTTATCGGTTCATCTATTGAATCGTTCCGAGTTTTCGAATTCTTTACAAATCAGTGCAAGTCTTCGTTAGTAATGTAGTCTTCTTCACTTGCTTAACCGACCTTTTCCTGCTGGCTAGCTGCAGGCATTTACCTTTCCTGTCATATTTCATTCTGTCCTTTGATTTTGTTTGTTGAGTATAGGCCTATCTATATAATTTTCAATTTTTAAATAAAATATTTGTTTGTCTGTCCAACCTATAATAATGACTTCCTAATGAGGAAAAAAAATAGCCGCCCTCTTTGGTTCTGAAGCCAGTTTCTTGTGCTGGGTGGCCTAGCTCATACCTAGATCGGAAATGAGGACACATCTATAACAAAAGCCATTTTTAACGCGGTTCTCATAAACCAGGAGGAATTCTAATATGCGGGGTGAGGGGGTTATAGTCCGAGTACGGAACCCGTGCTGTAGTCTGCACTAACCCCAACCCACGTAGGCTTCTAAATCCATTAATCGATATTACTAGAACGGCATTCAACACCGCCTCGTACCTAATTGCACCCACGAATGCACCCAAATAAAAGATCAGTAATTTAATGCATCGAAATTATGACGAAAGGTATTCATACGACTGTCTAACGTCCAGTGTTCGCGAACCGCACGTAAGTCACCACTTGTAGAATCGTAACAAGCGCTTAGCAAAAGTTACATTATAGACTTCCGATTCAAGTTTCGCGGACGAACCCCTGGTTTACAAGCCCAATTTTTGAATTTTGTCCTCAATCATTTGTTATTAAATAAAAAAGCACTCAGTCAAAGAGAGAAGAAATGGCAAAGGTGTTTCATGGCCAAAAAATCAATGTTTGTCATGCCGTCGCGAGGGACTCCACTGGTGCAAAATTTTGCACACCCTCAAAAAATCAGTTCATCTTCAAATCGTAAATTGCGGAACTACTACTTTGAACATAAAAAGAGGTAAGTTTTAATACTTTACCTATCCACATCAACCCAGAAACTTTGAGATTTTTGAGGTTTGGGGTGGAAAGCGTTCTACCTTTGCCTAGTATAGGCCCCCTAAGAATTTCTGAGTTTTTGACATGACATATTTGAAAATACAGAAGCTAAAAATTACCTCAACATATATAGCAATCTTTAAACAGTGTACATTCAATACAAAACCACATGTTAAAGCACTCTGAAATTCATCACCTTAAATATGGATGTAACAAAGTTGAGGGTGTCAAATTTCGAACCCAATGTTATTGCATCAAGGTAAGTTTTGGCCTCCCAATCACACATTTTGATTCCCAATGGTAACAAATCACCTTCCATGAGATACCCCATACCTTAGGAAATGAACCCCGTTACAAAATCATTTAACAGTTGCTATATGGATCAGGAAATGGATCGAGTTAGAAGCATGCGGTGCCCTGCCAGTCTTTGCGTTGAATGGCCAGTCACAAGGTGTCTGGTGTCACCGAGGCAGTAATAAGCTTATCATTGATGTTAAAATGTTTCAAATTCATCGTGACATGACACTGCTACTATTACTGTTTCAGCTATCACTAGGGCATTATTTTTGTGTTTAACCGTTGATTGAATTTGGAACATTTTGAAAAACATTGTAAGATTAGCTTACCCCATGCTGGTAAGTACTTCCATTTTGTTTACTACGCCTTCATGCATTGAAACTAGTCTTACTACCAGAGGTAGGACACGATCTGCTTGATTTGGGCCTTGGGGATTTCCAACGGTAATTTGTGAACTGCTACTTCCTTTACTATGGCAGTCTCGGTCCAGTGACAATTAAAAAATCATCTCTTAAACCTTTGCTCAGTAATATCATGATAATTAAGAACAAATTAGTAATTCCATAACGGTCATTTAGATTTAAATATTCCCTGACCAGGCCTTGTCTTTCGTCAGTTCTGTTGTGTACCGTCCAGGGGAGGGCGCCAAGAAATCCAATTTCAACGTTGCCATTGGCTAACACGTAAAAGGTGAATTTTTGATCGGAAATTCTGAATTGTTTATGTTGTCAAGAATATATTCTTATTCCAAAACCGTTGGAGATGAAAAGCAATCTCCACTGGAAGTTATTTCTTGATTTTTTTTTTGTATTAATAACGAACGAGGATAGGTCTTATGTGGGTCTGGGAACACCATAACCGACCCCCCATCAAAGCACCCAGATTGGTTTGTGGTTTCACGTCCGTTGTTGTAATTTATTGTGACATTTTGCGAGTTGTTATAATGAAAGAGGCTTTGGCGCCACCGCACATTGGGCCAGAATCGCTCAAAGCTGGCCAAATCAAATTGCCGAATGTGACTTTTATGTTGTTTTTATGTCGTTGGGGAAAGAAAACCTCCCAAAGAACTCGATTATGTTACATATTTTTTTTTAAGGAATTTAAGGTGCATATACGTCCGGTGAACATGAAAAGAGCGTGGCTGTGTGCCTCAAAATGAGTAATACCACCAATATGAAAACTTCCTTTGACGAGAGGACGAAAAAGGATCCTTTTTAATTGCCTCAAATCTACCACATGATTATACACAGATTAAAAATCTAATGACAAAAGAATGTGTAGAACATAGGGGAAAATCCCCCCTTTTTGACCAACAAACTGCTAGAAAATTCACTTTTTTTGTAGAAAAATAGCATAAAAGTTAGGATTCCCGTTGATTCCCGCTATGATTCTAATATCAACATTTTAATCAAGCCTATGCGTTTAGTAATACAAAATTTTTCCACAATTGCCACACGCATATGTAGGTATTTTAATGCACCACGCTAATGCTAAAATGCCGTTTTTTAATGAACAATTCCAACTGCCGCAGCACCTCGCTAAGCGCATGGGATGATATTTTAGTGCCATCTAAAACAATTTTCGTTAGAACATTCCAGCAATTGAAGAAGATACAGATTCTGATAGTTCTAGAGGTTTATAATTATGCAGCATATCTGTGGAAAACATATTCCCATATGACCAGTATTTATAAAAGGGGAACACTTGTAACTTTAGCTTAAGAAGAATCATGGAATCTAGTTAGTGAGGCTTTGCGGAAAATTTGGTAATGCTTGTTTCTAGAGTATTAAAATAAATGCCAAGGAAAAAATCGTAAAGAGAAAAGTTCTGTCATCTACTTTTCTGCCTTCAAGTTCTTTAAAATGTAATGAAAAAATAATACTTCAGCAGGAAAAGCAATTTAAATTCATATTGTATGCTTATAAGTATTCTGAATACGGGCTAAAATGTAGTAAGAAACGTCTTGATGAGAGGGTTAAAACTATCTCAAAGAATACGTTGAAAAAGGCGATTTTTGGTATTGGGAAAATCCAAAATCCCGCAATTTTTAACTCGAGGGGTCAAAGGTTACGTACAATTTGTACGTAAAAGAATGACGAAAATAGCGAACGCCCCCCAATCAAATGTGAATCACTTTGTGGTGCGAAAAAGTTCCCTAAGTTCCAATACGCAGTGTATTATGTTTTATGTATTACGCTTATTCAAAGAAGCAGTAGTAAACGTTATTTAAAGGTTTTTTTTGAAAATGAACTTTTTGGGGATTAATACCACTGTGTTTTTTGTTTTAGTAAACATGGGTATTATTTTTACAACCATTTATGCAGAGCAGAGTGAGAAACATTATTTTGGATGACGGTATATTCCCTTAAATTCTTTTGTTAGATCTAGAGCTATTTCCACTCTAAACACAAGGCAGGGGTTCCCCTCCGTGATTTTTGAAAATTGGCAAAATGCATTTAGGATTTAAGGGGTATATTATCAAAATACTACAGTGTTTATGTCCCTTAAACTCTTATCTGTTTTCGAGAGTTCCAATGTTTTATGGATTTTTTTAAGTATTTACAGGGAATTTGATAAATTCATATTATTTTAAAGTTACAATAAAATTTTGAATGTATTTTGTTATTTATGACTTCTAAATGAATGTCACATACGTTCCAATTTCTCATGTCAAGAACCCCCTATATGGCTAAATATTCCATTGTATTATGGGCCCTTTATTGATTACCATGCATATTATTAATGACCAATCAGACAGCAGTATTTTGATGACGTCATACATATTTCTAGATATTCCCATCACATTTCTCATGTCCAAGAACCCCTAAATGCTAAAATTGGTCATTGTTTTATGGGCTACTTTTCATGGGTTACAATGCATATTATCCATGACCATCAGAAAACAGTATTTTGATGACGTCTTACATATTTCTAGTATTACCATCAAATTCGCATGTCCCAGAACGCCCTTAATGCTAAAATTGGCATTGTTTATGTTTTTTTATGGAATTAACAATGCATATCAAGGACCAAGCAGAAAACGTAATTTGATGACGTCAATCTATTTCTAAATATTACCATCAAAATTTTTCTGCAGTCCCAAAAACAAAAAAAAGAAAAGAACGAAAAAAAAAAAGAAACCCTATATGTCAAAATTATATTGTTTTATGTGTCCAATCAATACATACAATGTTAATTTTTCAATTGACCAATCAGAAAACAGCTATTAATGAAACGTCATACAAATTTGGAAATACTCCATTGAACTCCAGCGGGGTCCACACCCCCTAATATACCTTAAAAATTGACCAATCAACTTCTAATTTCAACAAATATTTTTATCCAGCTTTGATTCAAGGTTCTGGCCCTGTGTCCTGCTTACCGTTCGATATACGTAAGAGCGCCTCCTACCGTTAAGTCTTTTGAAACAGACCAGCAACCGGAAGTTGAGCCGTTTTTTGAATTTGCTGTTGCTGTTAGGTGCCATGTCCCACCCCCTGTTTTTAAAGAACCACATGTAGAATCCCTCAACTTGATCGATTACGCTGTGACAACGAGATACAGAATGCTTGCTGCTTTATCCGTATTGTGTTATAAACGGGGTAACGAGATGATAGTTTTGGTGTCACGTGTCAGGTACCAGGTACGTGTCAGGTATCATAATCATTTTGCTTCGTCGGGGCGACCGATATAATAATCCACTAGTTAAAGTCAAGGTCTGTACATGACCCCTCTCCCAAAGTGCTATATTTTTTTTCAAAAGACACCGTTTATTATGTCTAAACAGTATAAATTTACTTTTCCCTACGGATTCAAAAACGACGTACGATGACGAAATCGGTTGTTTTTTTTTCCAATGTAGGGATACGTACGTCATTTTTACCTGAATGGGTCCCCGAAGGAAATAATAACCAATCAATTCCGTACGTCATTCAAAATCTTCTTGTTCCCAAAAATGGCTGTTTTTCCTATAAACTTCCTATTTAAGATTCACATCTGTATATTGTTCTTTAATAATTAATAGTCAATTGTCCCCGCATGAGTGAAAAGATGGGTCCATAATCTACAAACTGAAAACATAGTCAGCCGTCTAAATACCCGTACCCGTGGACTGTAATGAGCAGACGGATCCGCGTTTTAGTTAATAGCAGAGCTTACAGCCACTTGCGCGCGGTTGCGGGGGTTATGCGTCCAGCTATTGTGTTGCCATTGAGTGCTGTACGCATCATTTGTTTCAGCACTGTATCGCAAATGGCCTCGTCTAACAGTCACGGTTTATTCCGTACTTTGACAGGTAGCTAGGACGCACTCTCAAATGGCATACTCAGATTCTTTTAACCCCGGGGCTCGGTGGTCTCTTTTATAATATCCAAATCTTAAGTTATGTGAACATTCATTTTTTTCCTACAAATATCTAATAGTGAAAACAGGGTGATTTAATTTTGCCTAAATGGCAATATATCGAAGATTTGCTGAATTTCGTATTTAATTTTTTGTAAAAAAAAAAGAAATAATTCGCAGCTTAATCTATTGTGTATATTTTTCCCATGGCTTTTCAAAGAATTGTGAAAGTCGCCTTATAATATTTTAATGTAGGCCGGCAGGGCGTGCGGGCGGGGGGTGTGGGCGGGCGGGCTGGCATGCAGCAGGCATGCAGCTTAAAATCACATAGGGTCCCCTTTTCCCCTTATAATCTTTTACTTTTATCAAATTTTGCAGGTGTATTCGTGATCCTAGCACCTTTTTTTGTGTAGGACACTAAATCGGCCACAAGAAAAGCTTAATATCCAATTCGTGATTTGAATATGACAGGGCGTTTTGATGTTATGCGAAATGTTTGTATCACACAGCCCCTAGGCTATTGGTGTTGTAATTTACGACAAAATACAAAATGACAAATTTCTTCTCAGATTAGATCGACATGCAGGTATATTGGCACTCATCTATACTTAGGCCAGCGGATCAGATGATATAAAAAGCTCACTTTTTATCGGTAAGTTGGGGCGAGACTGTATATACGAAATGCCCCTTTAACACTAAGCAATGTCTGGATCGCCTATAGGGACGTTAAATTCTCCTGAAAGTTCTCATATTAGGTTTATACCCGGGGGGTTTTTATCGTATATTCTATGTTAGTTTTTAAATCAGGTAGTGTACATTTAACTACTCTTCCCCAACTTGGCAATTTTACAAATTATAAATTGACCTAAATCAGTTCTCAAACATTTTAGTATTATCTTGTGTAGGGTTCAGCGTTATTTTGAGCCCTTTTTGGCTTACTCGCGCTTGGCTGCGGTTTCAATTTTATTTTTCATTAAGGGACCTTGAAATAATTATCTGTAGCAGAAGGAGAGGGTAATCTTCCTAGGTTTACGGGGTTGTTTCACGTTTCTTGATGACACAACAAAACTCTTTAATTGCATTTAATTTTGTATCTCCTGTGGTGGAGTCTTAAATTGGATCTATATGCCCTTTCGAGGAATAGATGTGAAAAACTCTTAAGCAACATCCCGCTTTTCTCTCTTTCGTAAATTTGTTTGTCTGATTGGTAGATTGAGATGAATGTGAATAAATAAACGTCCGCTTTTGGGGTTATGAAATGTTAAAGAATGTCCAAAAAGGGGTAATTTTTTTTGTCGGGGTAGGTCCACTTTTTCGAAGTCCCGCAGGCCCCTCCAATAAATCCTGCGTAGGCCTACTAATAATAGACTCTTCTATATTGCTATGATTAGCATAGCTAGCATAGTGAGCCAGTAATTCTGTCCTTTGTTCAGTGTTTTTGGAAGTCATTTTATGACTCATCAAAAAAAGTCACTGTACATGGCAAAGAAAATCATTCGCCCGCTGATTTATGGATTGAACAAAATAATGCGTTCCCTTTAAAGAGACATGAGGAGATTGCCAGAAAGAAGCGCCATCAATTTTTGTCGAACCCCGTTTTTTTGCATATTTAGAATGCTTACCAATGTATTAGATCACACCTGAAGTGAATAAGCCGAATACGCCGTCTTTGTGTAATAATTTGATGATTTAGCACTTTCTGTCGTGCACGACAGAAAGTCAAAGCATGGTTTTCTATGGGGACGATTGCGATAACAGGCAAGTTCAAAACAAGGTTTGCGGTTTTCTTTTGTACTTGTTTGTTCAATAAACCTTCGAAACGTTCTTGGTGGGTGGTCTACGACCGATCCAGTGAAATTGAGAGAAAATTTGTATCCTAAAAAAATCTCCTCCTGTCACTTTATTAAAGTGACAGGAGGAGATTTTTTTTAAGATCCACCCCCCCCCCCCGATAATTATTGCACGGTCCTAATATTTGTTAGTCGGATGAAATAGATATAACATGTGGTTTTTCCATTGTATAAAGGAATCACTGTTTCATTCCGGATATAACCATCACGTCTGAGCATTGTATGATAAATATAATTTAGTCAGTGTTGCCAAATCCGCGATTTGGTAGCTCAATTGGGCGACTTTTGAAGGTCAAAAAGGGCGCCATTTCCTGTCTCTTCCACGAAACTCGCGGACTTCTTTTCAATCAAAACCAATGGTTAAGAAAAGGAATTGGGCGACTTTTTTACTTTCGGATCCCCTAAATTGGATACTTTCTTTTGTCATGTTTGTCTGAAAAATATTTGATAGCTTGACGATATCTCTAAGTTGTGCTTGGCATATCAATAGAAGATGCTAAATGGACAAACGTTTGGGTGAGTTCGTATAATTTAATATGTGGTAAAATTGCGTAATATTCGAATGGAAGATGCAGTCAAGATTATAAATTGCATTTCTTTCGAAAGTGTACGTGTAAGCATATATGCATGTTTGCATATCTATAAATGTTGGTATGTGCGCGTGTGGGTATCATGTGTACATGAGTATATTTGTTTGTGTATGTATATTGCACTGTTAAAAAAAATTCCGTTAATTTACGGAAATTTCTGGCAGCAGAATTTCCAGACTTTTAGGGTAAATTTACAGAATATCTGTCAATTAACGGAACTTTGACAGTAATTTTACAGAAATTTGTCTCATATTATGGAAAAAAATGTGTATTTTAACAGAATTTTCCGTAATTTAAAATTACGGAACGAATAAAAAATATGGAAATTTTGCTGCCGGAAAATTAATTAATATTCTTTTCTTATCCAAAACTTTGTGCTGTATGACAGTAATTTTACAGAAATTTGTCTCATATTATGGAAAAAAATGTGTATTTTAACAGAATTTTCCGTAATTTAAAATTACGGAACGAATGAAAAAATCTGGAAATTTTGCTGTCGGAAAATGTCTGTAAATTTCCGTAAATTAACATTTTTTATGTTTTTTGTTTTTTATTTTTATTGTTTTCTAAAACAGATTTTCCGTAAATTTACGGAAAATCTGTTTTCTTAATTCACGGAAATTTTTAACAGTGTGTATATGTTTAATGTTTATAATAATGCACAGATTGCATTAAACATAATTATATACTCAGATTGATTAGATATTGTAACCATTTTCCTTTGTATTTAATGTATTTAATTAATAGGGGAAGTACAACTTCGGGAAATCTCGGAACAAATCGGATCCGAATGGAAAACTCTAGCAACTTACCTTGTTATTAGCCGACATGAAGTGTACGGTATTGAACAAGATCACCCATCACTGGAAGAACGGTAAATCATGGCATGCAGGATCTTAATAATAATAATAATAATAATAATAATAATAATAATAACTCTAACATGATAGTTAGGGGAAAGGTTTAAATATTCACTAGGTTATGAGCTCTTTTGGTTATTTAAATTAATTAATATTCTTTTCTTATCCAAAACTTTGTGCTGTATGACGATAATAATTATTTTAATATAGAATATAGAAGTAGAAACAGTAAGCTTTCTAATGACACTTAATGCGATTTCTCCAGTCATGCCTTATTGAACACAATTGCTTTGAAAATGGCATATCAAAACTCACTTGTGACAGTTAGGGCATAACGATGTTATTTTTTTTAAATGAGCATGATAAACTAATTATTATATGATGTTTTTAGTACGTATCTGAATTATGCACCAACACCTTCAACATGTCCGCCCTGTTTTTCGATTCAAAGTCTGCAACGACGTCGCATAGCCCATTTGACCATTGCAGGATCACTTACGACTTTCACCTCATGTTGAATGCGGGCTCGCAAAACCTGAAGGTTACGCGGCGAGCTTGTGTAAATTTTGTTCTTCAAATATCCCCATAAGAAAAAGTCACAGGGTGTCATATCAGGTGACCTGGCGGGCCACTCCACAGCATGATTCAGAGCTACAACTCTGTCCCCAAAAAAAGTTAATGCAGACCATATCTAACAGCAGTAAGTCTTTGGGCAGATGTACCATTCTGTGCCCAGTGCCCACCACAAATGTCGGAAGAGACCATTTTGTTGGCGTAGGAAATGCAGTTCAAGTTCAGACACAGCATCATGGTTAATCATCTGGAGATAAGCTTGCCCATTTACATTTCTTTCGAGAAAGTAAGGTCCAATAAGCACTCCATTGCCTCACAGAAGTATACAGACTGTAAGTTTCTCTTGACTCATGTTTGTATCAAAGGTGTAACTCGGAGGGTTCCTAGCTGATGCATACTCAATTTTTTGTAGTTGTTAACTTCGCCATTCATGAAAAAACATGCTGTCGCCAATCGTGAAAGCTCCAGAAATCTCGCGTCTCCTGACATCGATCCAATAGCCATTCAGCAAAAGTTTGCCTTCTTCTGAAGTCATCGTGCTGACCATGATGGCGAATGAGCATTCTGTATGGATGGAAGTCAAGTTTGTTAATCCGGTTTGAAGATGAACAGCAGAGTCCAAGTCCATTTCCTCTTGCAGTGGTTTTCTGGATGTTCTGTAATCGACATTATAAAACTGCATTAACGTTGTTGTCAGTTCTCATTGTGCGTCTTCGCCCTTCACATTCCAAATGGTCGGCTTTATGGCGGATCCCTGTCGAGACAGGTTCCTAAAAGCATCTTGAGGTGCTTGTAGGCTCTTTTGTTTCACGAAATTTTGTCACAACGAACACTCTGTGCTGAGTTGTAAGCTGCACCATGTTGCTACTTCACTTGACAAGCATGCTTGTCAATTAAATATTGCATTGTCAATTAATATGCATTTGTGCAATGCAGTTTACCATTGAATTGACCAAATTCCTCAAGTAAACCTTATACATAACCTAAGCGTGATAAAAGTTTCTAAATTTATAAGTAGATTTCAAAAAAGTAGACGGTTTAGGTAATATCACTTACAATATTAAAAAATGCACAGATAGAAAGGACAATTAAGCATTAAGGAATACATTTGCACGCTTGAAAGTGAACACGAGAAAACAGTGATTTCGCTTTTAACGCCATCCTACATGCAACGGGGGGGGGGCAAAATTATTTTTTTGGGGGGGGAAGTGAAATTCTGGGGGGGGATGCAAAGTAATCAAAATATTTTGAGATTTTTTAACCAATTTGGGCCCAACATCGCTGATTTTTTTTTTCCCAACATTTGGTGATTTTTTGGCCCCAAATTGACAAAGCCCCCCATGCCGAGCAGATCGTGTCCTAACCCCCACCCCCCCCCCGACCTGACACAGACAGAAAACAGGTATTTAGCACAACTACAGACTTGTCCATGGGTTTTCGTGATGAAATGATAAGTACATAAGTACAAATTGTTTTGGCAACCGGGATTTTCAAATCCGAAATCAAATCATTCTTTAAATAGAATGCTCAAATAACGAAATTCGGCGAAAAATCATTATAGTAAGTTAACCACCCCAAAAAAATATTAATTTGCACCGTATTGTTCTGTGTTATTTCACAGGTTTTTACTATGCTGGGGAAAGGGCGAGAAAGGCAAAGGAATGATGAGTGTATCGTAAATGATCTGGCCGAAGCTCTCCTAAAATCCAAACGCGCGGACTTGGCAGCACTTCTGCAAGGTTTGAAGATTTTAAAAGAAATTTATATTTCCGAACCATACTTTGTAATAAGAAAATATGTTTGTCGCCCTTTGTTACCTAACAGTTCCTAATGATCTCGTTACTAGTGCCCATAGTTCATGCTAGCTCCACAAGTAATCACAGCTGTGCTGAACTGTAAAAGATAGTGTTTCTCCATAATGCTATTGAAAAAACGTTTAAGAAGAACATATCAAAGGTTTAGCAAAATCATATAAGTGGAATATGTATGGGATAGGTTTTATACAGGTGTCAACATATGGGAAGGGTCAAACACATCGAAAGATAAAAAAAAGCATGTTTATTACCTTTCAAGAATTTAAAAGTATAGTTTGTCCAATCCTGAGGTTGTACTTAAATAGTTGTGAGGCAATTTGCCAAAGCCAAGATTAGACAAATTTTGCAAGTTTAATAATGGGCTTGTTGACAATCCTTCGACGGAGCTGACTTTCCTACCGATGAAAGATGAATGTTTATCCAAACGCAACCTATCTGGAGCAAAAACTCGGCTTCTGCTGCGCGGACTTAATTTCGCTGTTCCTCTGAAGCAAGTGACCCAACTTCAGATAGTATACAAATACTACATGGTTGGAGGGGAAATAGTGCAATCTATTTTTCCCGAGGTACTGGCTACAGGCCTACCACCCCGAACCCGAAGGGTGATGGGTGGTAGGCCTGTAGCCAGTACAGTACCGAGGGGAAAATAGTTGCACTGTTTTCCCGACATAGCATTTTGTTTAATTACACCTTTATAAATATTTATGAGATAATGGTATTTTCAAAGTGCCTTTCGAGACCATATCGTATTGACTGTAAGCTTTTCTTTGCATTAGAAATCGCCATCCCGTTTACGAACCTCGCCGGCGTAAAATCACCCCAACAACTCGTCCTATTCGGCACAATTTAGGGCCTCAGCTTCCGCGAGAGGACTTCCTTTTCCGTACAGTAGTCTGAACAGATGTTCACAGCCTTCCGGACAACAAATCGCGTGTTTTGTGCATCTTTATTTTGTATTAACGCAGCAATTTCGTCATCTGTCAAAGACGCTAACCGACTACTGGCAGCGGCCATTTTGTGTTTTTGTTAACAACGGAGGAAGTTCCTTCTTTTTAGGAGAACCATAATAACTAAAATGCGTGACAAAATGCTAACATAGGTAACTTTGCCTCTGGGTACGATGATATAGGGAAAGTAGTAAAAAATACCGCATGGGAAATAGCTTAATTCACTGATAACTCAATTTATCACCCCTGTGTCCGGCGCAATTGACCAATGAAATGGAAGCACTTATGCCTATTATCTCGTGAATATTTATAAGGTGAAATAATAACTGCTATTGAATCAAAACTAAAGTATCTGGGCAAAGACGACCGGGAAGAAACCTGTAATGCTGTGACTTGCATTTTGAAGAACACTAAGGTCCCTCGATCTAAAATTTCTGTTGATGAGCATCGGGCTCTTAGGGACCTTAAGAGTGATGACTCTTTTCAGATTCTCCCTGCTGACAAAGGACGTGCTACTGTTATTCTCAACAAGGGTGCATACTTGGATAAGTGCAAGTAGCTTCTCAGCCCTACTAGATACACCTGACTCAGAAACTCGAGCGTCTTCTTCTTCTTCTTATCAAGCTTCTTGGCATGAGTTGATCTTTCCCATACGGGGCAAGCATACTCTGCACATGAGTAGCACAGGGCAAGTGCCGTCGATCTTAGTGTATGTGGGCGAGCACCCCATCCTGTGCCAGTGAGTTTGTTCAAGATATTATTGCGTGAACATACTTTACTCTTCGTCTTCTTGATGTGGGTCTTATAAGAGAGAGTGCGGTCCAACTCCTAGGTTGGTCGTTAGTATAGATGTTAAACAGAAGAGGTGCAAGTACGCTCCCTTGTGGTATACCATTCTTGAGCTTACGCCATCGACTCTTCTTCGCTCCTAGCTGAACAAAGAACATCCTGTTTGAAAGCAATCATTTGATTAGCTTCTTGATGTGGGTATTCCTGAGAGTCATGGAGGAGACGTAGATGTTGACTGTACTATCCATTCTTCGACAGCTTGTCCGTCTTTATTAGTTTCATTGTAGCCCCATTGGGTACCATGGCGGTTGAAATCGCCAATAAAGAAGTGAGGTTTAGTGGGATTCCAGAGGCTGAATTGAGGGTGCTTGAAGTTCTACTGATGGAGGTTTGTAGACTGATGTAACTATGACAGAGCTGAGCTCAATAGTGAGGACTTCGATGTTATTGCCAGCAGATATTGATGTTGCTTCTACAGTGGAGCCTGTTTTCACGAATATAGCACTTCCATATACTGTCTATGTGGTCTTTCGGACCATTCCTGGTATGGTTGGGCGATGGTTTTCGATTCCTCTGTGGGTTTCCTGCAGACATAGGACATCGCATTGGAGGTTGTTACACATATCAGCAATGATGTTACTTTTTGCACTAGAAGATCCCTCTACGTTCAATGACACTATAGTCAAGGCAGACCTTAGAAAAGGCCTGCGATGGGTCTAGTCATGATATGGGTATACTTGAGAAATGATTTTTTTGGAAGACAGTGTTTGGTGTAGAGATCAGCTTCGTGCTAGGCAGTTGCTTATGGGGAAGACCACAAGACGGTTCTCTACTTCTCCCCCGAGCGTGACTATTGGACATTGGACTATTCCTCAGGAGACTCTACGACAACGACAAGACTATCGATAGTCAGCAATACTGGAGTCTGGTGCTCTCTAATAGTCAAGCCCCTAGGTTAAGATACACAAAGTGGGGGTCCCATCTGCGTCCCATTGTTTCGGCTGTTGGCTCCCCGACCTGCAACATAGCCAAGGATGAGCCCTTGATCGGAAAGACCAGATAGCATGTGAAAGATTTCGCTACGTTTATTACCAACTGTGACCCTAATGGGGGGGGGGGGTGTCTATGTTTTCAAATTTAAAAAAATGAGTCTACTAGTTAAATTGAGATTATATCATGATAGGAAAGTATAAAACTTTCAGCTTTTATTTGCTTGAGTAAAATGAACATTTTATGCTTGATTTAAGCAAGCAAGTCGCGCACGTTCGATGCATTTTGTATACATTTGTATGTAAAAGTGCTCACTTATTTTAAGCAAATATAATTGTTAATTATTATGATCACATATTACAATTTATTACAATTTTATTATTAAAACATTAAATACATTCATTATGCATCAAGCAAACTCGACATTTTCAGCTCGACAGCATTTCTTATGTATTTCTCTATTATCACTCACCCAGTGATATTTAAGACAATTATTTAAAAAAGTTAATTTAACCCATTAGATCATCCCCTATTTGCACTCAAAAAATCTAATAATTTATATTTTAAAATAAATGAACAATTATTTCCAAGATTTGGGCCAAATTAATGGTTTTTGCAATTTTTATTATTTTCGAATACGTTTCGCTCAATATCTCAAAAAAATGTTGAAAATCGGGATTTTATGAAACGGGAACGAACGTGACTCAAAAACGAAAAGAAATTTGGCACAGATATCAAGCATCTAAAGGCCATGTAGCCAGACCATTTTTAGAATTTTGGGCTTCAAATTTGAATTATGGCATAAAGTTTCCTGATTGGTCAGCTTCAGGTTGCCATGGCAACCATATCAAAAATCCGGCTTCATGGTTTTCTGCGCACTATACCCGTGCACCTTCTACCCAAGTATGGTGTAAATGCCGTTAAGCAGTTACATTTGTTCCCGTGTTTAGCCAATCAGGGCTCTGTTCAGTTACCATGGCAACAAGATCAAAATAATTCACATTTTACAAAACTGTTCAACATGGGCTACAATATGATATACGACATGCATAAGTAATATATTGGTAAAGTCAAGAAATTGCAGTCGAAGGTCGGGGTAAAAACATAGACCCCTTAAAGACTCGGAGATGCTGGTATCCTAGGTAGAATCACTATTCACATCTGTCCCTGTGATGGGAAGCCATAGCTCCACACCGCTGACATGAAACGGATGTTGGAGTTTTGAAGGTGACCTATACTCCCAATTTGATAGGCTAATGATGGGTTCTCCCGTTTCCCCACAGGTGGCTAACCTGTTTATGGAATCCTTTGAGCAAGAAGCCCTTCTGACTGCACCTAATCCACCTTGCATGGAAACGTTATGTAGACGACAATTTCTGTGTTACAGATCGAGGCCATTTAAGTGTATCAGATAATTTACCATAACTCTTTAATCTGATCTCTAAATTACACCAAAAAGTCATAAAAGCTGGATTATTCCTTTAACACTTTCTCTGACAAGTGCAGTCAGCCAGATAGCCATTGCTTCAAGGTTGGTAGTAATACAACATAAATAACTAACAATGATTTACCAGAGCCAACCAAATTCTGGGTGGTCAATAAATCCTTATAAGTTGCAGTGACTTTTTCAAATGCATTATACAAGGGTTATGCAACAATAAATCCTTATAAGTTGCAGTGACTTTTTCAAATGCATTATACAAGGGTTATGCAACACACAACCTTTGATTTTGTAGTATTTAGATCCCAAAAGAGGAACATCATAAATATAGTTTGATTTCTAGCTGACTGTAAAATTTGGTCATTCTGCCAAAGGAAGGTTTTAAAAGAGTCAGTTTACATCGAATTAAGATGTTTTCCACCAAAAATAGTGAGTCAAAAATCTACATTCGAAAATTAAAATATTTATTTCTGCTTAAATGTTTGCTTTGGTTGTAAAGAGGGATAAACTGGCTTCAGAAAACTTTTATTTGATGTTATTTGGACTTTGGAGAAAGACGTTATGTATATTTTACGGAGTGACCTAAAAATCGCGTCTGGCCTTTTTGAGCCACATAAAAATAGAGTAACAGAGTATAGAGTAACATTGGTTAAAAAACATTTAACACCAAATTCTTATCAAATTATATTTAAGATAAGAAAGGTTGAGATGGCTGGTGTAAGACCACAATATTTGGATCAGCGAGTTTTCATGGTTTTAACCTACGAAACTTGGATTCAACGCAGTTTGATTCCACGTGTCTGCCACTTTGTGTAATTCAAGTGCAATCTATTTTTAGTACAATTTATTAAAACTTCAGCCTATGTTTTTTCTCGCGATTTATGGGTACTGAGTAAACTGTATCTGTGCAATATAATAATAATAATAATAATAATAATAATAATAGAGCAAAAATCCCAGAGCAATCTTATTATGCTCATGAACTGAGGTATTGGCATGGACTGATTTTCTTAAATAGGCCGTTTTATTCAAACCGGTAATTTTTTGTCAAGAAGAGAGCAATACGCCCTGAAATTGTATGTGTGAATTGTCTTTGCTATAACAAATTATACGTTGGTGTTAGCCTCTCAGCATTGTATGGCTGAAAAGTGGACCAACAGAAGTTTAGGTCTCTCCGCAAAATTGATATAGTTTCTGAACCTAAAGTCAGAAAGACACCAAATAAAATAATCTGATGAACTACCTATGAACTACCAAAGCAAACATTCAAGCAAAATTAACGTTTAACTTTCGATAAAAAATATTTTCTGAATGTAGGTTTTTTTTTTACTCAATCTGTAGTCTCTGATTGTATATTTGCATGTTTTTTACACGCTGCACTACTTTATTTTGGACATTTCATATTCTGAAAATATCGGGAAATATAGTGAAAGCAGTTGAAGTCGCAGTCACCAAATCTGAAATATGTTCTGTTCTCTCCTAGAACGCACACTCCCTGTGCCTACAAGTGGTCCCGCTGAATCAGAAGAGTCTTTTGATGTGAATACGTGCCGTGCTGAGCTCATTAGGTACTACACTGATACCATCGGCAAAGTGCAGTTACTCCCATGGTTTGATGAGGATACTACTGACATTAATGAGATTTTTGTCTCCCCAGAGTTGAACGAGATCAAAAATATGCCAAGCGGAAAAATGCCGATAAAATTAAGTTCATATGGTGATACTGTGGCGCTTAAGGCTGATAACGGGCAACGGAAGTGCCGTGTGTTAGTACGTGGTCAAGCAGGAAGTGGGAAGAGTACATTAGTATCCAAGATTACGTATGATTGGGCATCCAGTCGTACACTAAGTAACTATCAGTTGGTCTTTGCTCTTAGTCTCAGAGAAGTACAAAAGCATCAAAGTCTCGTTGATATCATATTTGACCAGATTCTTCCAAAAGATACCATCATATCGAAGAACCAGTTAGAGAAATTTGTCAGATATAATGCTGAGAAGGTGTTAATCCTTCTCGATGGTTATGACGAATATCCATTGGCACACAATTTAAACCAAGCTGAGGCAGGTGATGTTATTGATATTCTTTGTGCAGAGAAGTTAAGGGAAAGCTGTGTGCTTGTGACAACAAGACCTCATAAGGTGGAAGACTTTGGTCGATTTCATCGTCGGTATGTCCAGGTAGAATTGCAGGGTTTTACAAATGAGAGTACCAATACCTATATTGACAAGTTCTTTTTAGACTCTCCTGAAAGGGGTGAGACATTGAAGTCCCAACTGGACAGATCTGAACCCTTGAGAAATCTGTCCAAAGTCCCGATTATGGTTCTTATGCTTTGCTTGCTCTGGAATGATTCACAGAGCCTACCAGAGCGGATGACAGATTTATTTATTGAAACTTTCCACTACTTTGTCAAGCGATCCCAAGAGAAAGAAGGTATTGAGAGTGGAGACAGCGATGAAGATATTAGAAAGACTGTTAAGGCCTTTATCCAAGACCTTGGCTGTACAGCCCTGAAAGGGCTGTTGGAATCTGACCGAAAGCTTCTTTTCGAATCACATGATTTCCCTCCTGGTGTAGTTGACAAGGCCTGCAAAGTTGGCCTAATGATGCAAGAGAGAACCCGGTCAAAACTTTCTGTGAAAAGAATTGTGAATTTTTTTCATAAGACTTTTCAGGAGTTTTGTGCTGGTTCGTACCTGGCGGCTTTAGCAGAAATAAATGAACAGGAATTTTTGGCTTATCTCAATCAAATCAAACAGGAAGATCTCGATGAAATGGAGTACTTGTTACGTTTCTGTTGTGGTCAAAACAAAGCCGCTGCGAAGCTTGTCTTGCCACGTGTCGCAAAAGTACGTGGTGAAATTTGTGACAAGAACATTACTAATATAGATTCGATTGATTACCATGTGGGAATAGAAAGAAAGCACAGAGGTAGACAACCCTGGATGCTGCCTGTCATTCTTTTGCAAGAAAGTCAGGAACAGAGTTTCCTTTGTTCTATCCAACCAGCCTTCCAATCCTCGTTGCCTCACTTTTTCATGAGTTCTATTGATCCAGAGAGTGCACGAACACTTCAGTATCTTCTGGAAAGCAACTTGTCTAGTGTTCGAAGTGAACTTGTAAAGACAAGCGCAAGGTAAAATCCGTTTTCAAAAACGTCCAACAATTGCAGCTATCTAGTAATCATTTCGGAGACCTTGTAATGATTTCCTCTATGATAGAAGGCATTCCTCATTTGGTTTCGCTAAAACTCCAGCTATGTTTATTTGATTATGACTCCCAGGGGCATGAAACCGTTTTCAAGTACGCAAACCTGCTCTCAACTGCAATAGGCACGCTTGAATCTCTACAAACACTGGTATTGACGTCCCCGTTGCATATGTGGGACCTGACTGCCGTGTTTAAATCGTTATGCTGTTCTGAAACACCTTGCACCACCATCGTCCGGTTGAGTGTCTTGGGTATCACATTTGATATCCCTACCATGACCCAATTTCTGAAAACCCAACCAAACATGCGAACACTCCATCTGGCCAACAATTGTTTAAAAACTGCTGACATGGAACAGATATTCTCATCTGTTAGAAACAACAGGTCCTTAGAGGATCTTAAAATCATGCAAATGAAGTCAGCAAGTCCTTAAAATGTCTTCAGGACATCGCATCACAATTAAAAAGTCTGCAGCTTAATTCTGCCAGTCTGTTAGCAGAACACTCACCCATTCTGTCAGATATTCTTCAAGAAGCAGATAGACTAGAGTATTTGAATCTTTCCGATAACTCAGTCGATGTTGAATTGGGAAATGTGTTAGGACAACTTCCAAGCGGAAGTTTGTCTTCATTGAAAGACCTGACAATATCTCAAGGAGAGGGCTTCTTGCAAGCTATATCAAGTTCTTTTGCAGGCTTACAGAAGCTCAATTTGAGTGGTTTTCGTGTGGGGCCAGCAAATGGTCAACTGGCACAGCTGCTCAAGAACAAAAAACAACTTTCTGTTCTGAACTTGACAAAAACCAATCTTTCAGATCCGGATTTTGTAGAACTGGCTGAGAGTTTCCCACAAATCAGCGCCCTTACTGAACTTAGTCTGGTTGACAACACGCCAGGTGTGGAAGGTTTGGAGGCATTATTCCACGGGTTCCTTCACCTACCTGCACTGAAATTAGTAGAGATGAGTAGAGTGCCGGTTATAGAGGTCTCCATCAATAGCAACCAACCACGCCCTTTGCTCATGAATTGTTTGGAGCGTTTGCCTAATCCCTTTCCCGTCCGCAAAATGTGGGAACAACGTATCTCTATGGCAGATGCACAAAGAAGTCCTGTAACAGCTTTCCTGCCTTTCGCAAATCAATTGCATACTCCAACAATTGAAGCCATCAAAGCAGTCGTCAGAGAAAGTAGTCAGTAAAATAGCTGGATACAACCAAATTAGATTACTCCAGGATTTGATGAACAGTTTTGAATTACAATTTCAAAGTTCCGAAATTATTCTTTTTGTTATTTCTACATTATACAACCGCGGAGTTTTATTGCCCGCTAGAATTAACCATAATCAAAAGGGGTCAAAAGGCTTTTATGAAGCCTATGAAATTGCACCGTAAGACTCACTCACTCAGTCGAACTTAATGTGGGATTTCTGGAGCGATTCACACTTTGAGACATTCCAAAGGAAACCGAGAGTCGACATAAACACCTTTCATTACAAAGCGACAGATATTCAAAACTCGAAATACAATTTTTTTAAGAGCTTGGTCTTCTTACTATCTGTCCCAATACGAATTTTATTGTTGGTTTTCATTTCGGGCTGTCTATTAATGTCGCCGGTTCGACTCCGCCTATTTTTCAGTGGAAAAATATTTGCATTACAAGGGAATAAATCCTCTCTTTTCCTTTTTAAGAAACTGTGTTTTTTTTTTACAGCATTTTAATTGTTATTTTTGCAATAATTCCTTGCGCCGTTTTATCTACCCTCAACTATATTGTTCTACTGAACACGGCACTAAAACCCGTGCCGATTTTGTTTCAGGTAGAATCGATATCCGATATACCACTGCTACAATTTATAATAGGAAATCAGGAAATAGGCGGCCTTTGATTATAAACATAAAACAGCACATTGTCTTTTGAAGAAATCTGAAATACCTTTATAGGTGATTATCCTCACCAGGCTTACACACTATCAGCTAAGCCTGAATATGTTGTATTACTTTAAAAATATGTCATTAAAAACAGAAAAACGAGGGAAATAATCTCCTGAACACAGTTTTGAGAGAGTAGAAATGACAGTATAGGTGAAGAGAAAGAGTGGGAGAGATAGGCGACTGCTGAAAGGGGGACAGAGAGAAGCCCGAGCCAGAGATCAGGTCGGGAGATATCCCGAAAGATGGAGGGAGGGACAGGGATTGAAGGAGGATGGAGAAGAGAGAGCGAGAGAGAACGAATCCGACTATTGTCTCATCATCCCTGTTAGTTGTTATCAAATATTTTTTGGCTTTTTTCAAGTTTGGCTCTTCTTTACTTTTTTAACCTCATAAATTAAGAGTCATACACAGAATGGCTTTTTCTTTCACATTATTTAACGAAACCATGTGACCTTTGTTTAGTATGCACGCCCTCAATTTCATTCAAAACTTGTGTATTTTTTCTGTGTATTAGCCTGCAACCCGGGGTAAATAAACCGAGATTGGTATCTTTATGGCATGAAAATGAGGAAAATCTGGTATGTTTTGGTCTCGCGTCATGATTGCTTTATGCCAAAAAAATGCTTCTGATCGTGAAATGTCAAGATGTGTACAGCTATGGCGTGTTTTAGCTTTGCAAATGGGGTCCTTTGGACCTATGACCGCCAACCTTGATCTATATTCACGACTATGCTTTCTATGTAAACACTTTTGCTAGGTTCCTCGAAAAAGTGGTAACATTCATAGGATAGTTGGTAAACTATCCATTCTATGTATTTTAATGTCATTTTGGTCATTAAATGGAAATTGTATTTAGCGTGAGTTTTAAATTGATCAGTGCAATTACAAATAAGTGTAATTCCTGTGTGATTATATCCTTGTGTTTTTCTCAGTTGTAGTTGTATCAGTTTTTTACCTTATTCTGATCCATGACCTTGTTTCCCTGGCGTGAACATCTTAATGTCCTCTAAAATCGACAAATATCTTATTGTAAGTTATTTGTTACTTCAATCATTCAGTTTTATAAGTTTTTGCCTATTCTGATCCAATTACTATTTTCCCTGGCGTGACACATCTTTATGTCCCTCTAAAATCGACAAATATCTCTATTCTATAGTTACTTGTCACTTGTATCAGTCCTATTATTTTTTACCCTAATCAGATCCAATTACTATTTTCCCTGGTGTGATATCCCTTACGTCCCTAGAGGAAATGACTACCAACCTGACGATCACCGCAAAAAAGGGTGGTAGCGATGTTTGTTTTGTCAGATCTAGGAGCAATTCCCCCAGTACACATGGTAGCTCCGTGACTATTGAAAAGTGTAAAAATGACATTTAGGGATTTAAGGGATATATGCTTATGTCCCTCTAAAATAGGTAAATATATTTATTGTATAGTTATTTGTCACTTGTATCAATCGGTTGTATAAGTTTCTACCATATTCTGATCCAATTACTATTTTCCTGGTGTGATATATATCATTATATCCCTCGAAAATAGGCAATATCTTTCTTTTATTGTTACTTTCTCACTTGCATCAATCAGTTTTTACCCTATTCTGATACAATGACTACATTCCCTGGTGTGATATTATATCCTTATGTCCCTCTAAAATAGGCAAATATCTTTATTCTGTAGTTATTTGTCACTTGTATCAATCAGTTGTATCGGTTTTTCGTTCATTCTGATCCAATGACGCTGTTTCCCTGGTGTGATATATCTTTATGCCCCTCTAAAATTGACAAATATCTTTATAGTTACTTGTCACTTGTATCAATAAGTTGTATCAGTTTTTACCCTATTCTGATCCAATTTCTATTTCCCTGGTGTGATATACATATGCTTATGTCCCTCTAAAATAGGCAAATATCTTTATTGTATAGTTATCTATCACTTTCAATCATTTTTTTTAAGTTTTTACCCTATTCTGATCCAATGACTATTATCCCGTGGTGTGATATATGTTTATGTCACTCTAAAATTGACAAATATCTTTATTGTATTGTTATTTGTCACTTGTATCAATCAGTTGTGTAAGTTTTAACCTATTCTGAGATCAATTACTATTTTCCCTGGTGTGATATATACTTTTCCTTTCTAAAATAGGGAAATATCTTTGTTGTGTTGTTATTTTCACTTGCATCAATCAGTTGTATCAATTTTTACCTTATGCTGATCTAGTGACTCTGTTTCCCTGGAGTAATATATATATATATATATATATATATATATATATATATATATTTATGTCCCTATAAAATAGTAATCGTCAGCTGAGAATTACAAGGTTTTAACTGACACTTTGATCATTTTAATATGTTGACGTCAAAAAGGTTCGTTAAAAACAATATAAAACAAAAGAAAATACCGGAAGTGAGATTTTTAAATATATTTACATTTTCAAAACCTAAACAAGTTATATATCATTTTAAAGCTTGGCAAATGTAAATTAAAAAAAAATATTATCGTATTTTCTCATAAAAACACAAAATTTCAGTAAGAACTTTGTAATTATCAGCTCTCGAAATATCTTTATTATAGTTATTTGTCACTTATATCAATCAGTTGTATCAGTTTTTACTTCATTCTGATCCAATGACTCTGTTTTCCTTTTGTGATATATCTTTATGTCCCTCTAAATTAGACAAAATTATTTTTATTGTATAGTTATTTATCACTTGCATCAATCTGTTGTATCAGTTTTTACTTCATTCTGATCCAATGACTCTGTTTTCCTTTTGTGATATATCTTTATGTCCCTCTAAAATCGACAAATATCATTATTGTATAGTTATTTGTCACTTGTATCAATACGTTGTATTAGTTTTTACCCTATTCTGATACAATGTCTACTTCTCTGGTGTGATATACATAATGCTTATGTCCCTCTAAAATAAGCAAATATCTTTATTGTGTAGTTATTTATCACTTAATTGTATCACACAGTTGTATAAATTTTACCCTATTCTGATCCAATTTCTATTTCCCTGGTGTGATATACATATGCTTATCACAGGGTTTCGAGTACATAGACGGCTCGATCATTTATTCAAAAAATTATAACTAAGTCGAAGACAAGCATTTATTTTGTATTATACGAAAGATAATTGTCATAGGATTACTTGTGGGCTGAAAAATTTGAAGAAAAAAATTCGTCCATGGTTTCAAAATGCAACAAAACTTGCAAATTAATGAAAATGTGGATGAAAATCCAAGATGGCGGCCGTGAAGCTATTGTTTTTCAGGTGCTCATAAAAATAGTCATCAGAAGAAAATTAAGTGGAAGACAAGCCATTGACATGTTTTATATGAAAGATAATTGGATAAGGATTAATTTAAGACTCCAAAAATTGAAGAAAAAAAATTGTCTTTGGTTTCGAAATCCACAAAATATAGGAATATTGGTCAAATATCCAAAATGGCGGATATGCAATAAATGATCAGGGCCGAACCCTGTGTTATGTACCTTTTTACCCTATTCTGATATAATGACTAGATTCCCCTGGTGGGATATTATATCCTTATGTCCCTCTAAATAAGCAAATATCTTTATTGTGTAGTTATTTATCACTTGCATCAATCTGTTGTATCAGTTTTTACTTCATTCTGATCCAATGACGCTGTTTTCCTTGTGTGATATATCTTTATGTCCTTCTAAAATTGACAAATATCTTTGTTGTATAGTTATTTGTCACTTATATCAATCAGTTGTATGCATTTTTACCGTATTCTAATCCAAAGACTCTATGTTTCCCCGGCCTAGTGTATCTTTATGTCCCTCTAAAATAGTAAAATATCTTGATTGTATTGTTATTTTCTCACTTGCATCAATTAGTTGTATCAGTTTAAACCTATTTCAGATCCAATGTCTATTTCCCTGGTGTGATATACCGGGTGTCTCAAAAAAAGGACACCCTCAAAGCGCACTTTATTTCACGAAAAGAAAAGAGTAAATCATACAAATTAATACACATCTGAAAAGTGCATTTCATTAGGTTTCCGACACTGAAAAAATCGTTCCAAAAGGAGACATATTGACCGAGATATGACCGATTGAAAATTTGTACCACTTTCTCATTTTATCCACGGATTGTTACTGTTTCAGTAGTTTTTAGGCAAATTTCCTTTTTTTTTCGTGAAATAAAGTGCGCTGATACACATTCTCCAAGCTCATTCTTTTGTTTATGGTTTCTAATGTTTTTGTGACAAAGTTCAGTACTGATATTGAAAAGCTTAGTTTCAATTATTAGAAATTGCAATA
>JAMKCH010003310.1:0-36691 GCA_023653785.1 Ophioderma brevispina | reverse complement strand
GTTTTGACAATGGTCAAACCATGGTAGCCCGGTTTTTGAAAAATGGGACGCCACAGCCAACCATGTCATAAACATTCCAAAGTGGACCATGGTCAACCATGGTTCAAAATTAGAGTTTTGGACTATGGTTTGGACCATGGTCCTTGGGTGTTTTTGCCCCTGGTTGACTGTGGCATGTCATTTTTCAAAAAACAAACTGGTGAAACATGGTCAACCCATGTGTCAATTATGATCATGTTTAACCAGGGTTGACCATGGGTCCAAATTGTCCATGATCAACCATGGATGACAATGGTGCCCATTTTTTCAAAAAACATGTTAAACCCCCCCCCACCCAAAAAACAAAATCCAATCCCTATGGTTTATACATTTTTATACACCAGTAATTAGTTCTATTACGTTTAGGTAATTACTTTATAGTGACAGAAAATCAAATTACCTGACTGGGATTGGAACCAGGGAACTTTGTATTACAAGACTGATGACTTACCAAATGCGCTAACCGATTTGCTAAATAATAAGAGGCAAAATATAAATACAATGTAAAAAAAGTTTTCCCAGATCAACCACTATAAGACTAAAGACTCAAGAAAATGGCAACCTTACGTTTCACCGAGCTTCACAGTGGTGAAAGAAATCCTGAAAAACCTCAGGGAATCCCTGTATCGCAGGAAAACAATTGCACTTGCTGAAATGGACCATGGTCAACCATGGTCAAATGAGGTGCTAAAAATGTTGATCATGGTAGAAGTGACCATGTAACCATGGCCAAAGGTGATGACCATGGGACCATTGATCAGCCATGCTCAAGCCTGGTCGACATGGGCCCATGGTACACCACGGATGACAGGGTCAAGCCACCATGGCTGATCATCGCTGACCATAGTCAACCTGGTCAGCCAGTTTGGACATGGTGACCAAAAAGCATTGTGTGGCAATATCTATGGTTAATCAATCAGTGCCTTGTGGAGTAGCAGTCCAGATACTTTAGCCGGGAACCCCAAAACCACGTAAGGCCATAAATTTAACCAAATTCCATTACCTGTAATTGGGCCACCCATTCAACCATGACTTTAGTTCTTCTACAGAGCTATATATAATAGTGGACAAGTGTATTTTTATCCTTATCCTTGGATCTCCTAATTAACCTCAAGCTCTGCATGGATTTTGAATATTTTTTTCTCACAAATCTTGGGCCATAGGACACTTGTGTAGTGCCATGGTCTACATGTCAATTTCCTAAAGCCAGTGACCATGGTCAGACACACAGCAGCCACTAAGTTGTCATTCCACAATGGTAGACACTAACCAGGTTCCTAATTTAGTGACCAGGTCAGACCTGGGGCTACTTGAAGTGACCATGGTCACCATGGTCAGCCATGGGACTACCTTGTTCAACCATTCAGGGAATTGCGTTCGGGTAGTGCCATGGTACGTCACAATTGCACATGAAGTAGTGACCATGGTCAACATGGTCAAATGAGGTGATAAACATTGTTGACCATGGTATACTTGAAGTGACAATGGTCAAACCATGGCCCCACAGGTGAGACCATGGCGGACAATGCTCAGCTATGCTAAGCATGGTCGACCATGGTATACTGAAGGTACCATGGTCAACCAGGTTCAAGTCAGTGATGACCATGGTGACCTGTTAAGCCCATGCTAAAGCATGGTTGACACTTGGTATACCATGGGGGACCATGGTAACCACGGTTTTGACCCTGGCAAGCCACATGGCTGATCATTGCTGACCATAGTTAACCATGGTCAGCAATGTTTGACAATGGGTACCATGGTGGGCCATGCTAGCATGTGAATTTCACCTAGGGCGGTGAGACGCAATAGTCAATGGTTCCTCCATCTGCAATGATGACATCATTTATATTGCCGCGTTTACGCATACTGTTTACCAAGATTGTTAATGTTTGTGCGGAATGTCGTTCGCTGCTGCTGGAAAATTCCAACACGTTGGTCCTTTAATGGTATGTGTCGATCTGCTTCACATTTCACTGGTTTGCCATAGGTTCTCTATCGGTTGAATAGTAGGTGAATGGGCATGTCCAAAACGATATCGTTAAAGACCTTGTTCTTCAAGGAACTGGTGCGTTGTGATTTGGGCAAGATCAACGCACACTGCTTTTTCCAGGGAAAAGCAGTGTTTTTAGAAAAAAAGTGGCACTTAAATTTGTATAAAATGGGTGTTTAAGTTTTAACCATGCATGATAAGCGTTAAAAAATGAATGTAAAGCTTACATTTCACTGTTGGTTTGTAAAGCGTGTTTGCGTATTTGTCTGGTTTTTGTGTGTTTGCGTATTAATGCGTAATGTTTTAAGCTTATTTTCGTTAGATTGCAATGAATAATAAAAAGAAAGGAAATCAACAATCGTCGTTGCAAATTGATATTTGTTGACTTGACCTTTGAACACTGAAAAGAGCCACTTATTTCTGGAAACGTCATTCCTGGAAAAAGGGAGTGTGCGTTGATACCAAAATGCTTTTTGAAAGGCAACAACATTTGTGGCAGAGCCCAAATGTTTCCTCTCTTCCTCCACTGTTTAATCAGTTCTGTGATTCTGATTTTTCTTAATGCATGTACCTAGTAACATAAAGTAATAATGACTAAAAAAAATTTCTTGGAAAGTATAGTAGGCCGTTGGTGCATAATATTTTATATTCCTCGTTAATTAAAATTATAAGGGTTCCCGGAAAATAAGTTCCCCTCCACAATTCAACATTTTGTTGCCATAAAGGGAAAATATGACAAAATTAAAAAACTTTTAAGTTTTTATTTTGGTCATGGGCATTTCCTTTATGCATGGGGGGGGGGGGGGTTGGCTAGGGACCCCGTGCTAATTAAGCAAAACCGACGCGATGGATTCCATTTTTTCGTCTCAATAACAAGCGCAACTAAAAGTTAGACAAAACAAATTAAACCAAAAAATATATTGCAGCGTAAGAATACGGGGACCGAAAAAACAAAGGGTCCCTTGGAGGGACCCCCTTATGCCGATGTTAAAAGGGTGAAATCAAGTATACATTTTTATTTTGCCTAGTACGTAGCTAGTTATTGACCTGATCTGCCAGTTAAAAATACCCATGCCATGAACACAATTGACATATTCATGTTTCAGTGATAAAGGGTACTATAATAATGATAACATCAATTATTTCCGTGGGCGGCTCTGGGTTTTAAACATTTGGGCGCGTTGACTGATAGTCGTCCGATTTGTTGAGCGGCGAAGTCCTGAAGCAAAAGAGTATTTGGGCCAGTGGGCGAGCCAGAGGGGGGGGCAGGGGGCAGCTGCCCCCCTGTGGGGCATCTTGGCCCCCCTGACAAAATTAGTGTTACATAGGCCTACACTATAATAACAAATTTAATATATGCTTGCCCACATGAAAATATTATGCAAAGAGGCCCCCATTTGCCCCCCCTGAAACAAAAAGCTGGCTACGCCACTGCATATTGCAGATACCGAGTGACCATACTGAGATTTATTATTATCCCGAGACTCGAATGAAGGCTTAATTTCTCATTCTAATTGGAAGTTTCTTCTGTAAAGACTCAATCTCTTATCAAACAGCGAAACGAACTCATCGTGTGTCTTGTGGTCTCGCATTAGATGCCACAAGCCAAATAGCATTCAATATATTTACTGATGATCAATTCAGATATATAGCTGGAGCTAATATTCAGGACGGAAATAGTTCACTTCCTCAAGAAACATAAAGGAATATGGGCAATCACTTGATTGACTTTGAACCAGTCACAACAATCGTAAGTTTTTTAAAGAGTTATTGCCAGCATCGGCGTCAAGGTACGTGTACTTTTAACGGACGGAAAAAGTACCCGAGTCCCCTTCATCGCCAATAGTGAAAACTATTTTGAATCACATACTATAACCCGTAACAATGCTAAAATATGTTAGGTCTTCAATTTGGGTATATTGAGTAATATACCATTCACAACAAGACAATCCTCATTAAAATTGCTACAAAGCATAAAGATATGATGAAGACCGGGATTAAGAACATCGACGCTTGACGACAATGATGCTACTGATCGATGATGATGATGATGATGATGATGATGATGATGATGCTGATGATGGTGTCGATGACGATAATGATGGTGGTGGCGACATTGATTGGGTTCGTTTCTGCTCCTTTACACAGCTGTTTGAGCCCATGCAAATCGTCTCTTTTATTTTTAGAGCATTTTAAGCAATGGCGACACAATTTTGACAACTGATATAAGTAGGGACATGCAAGAGATATTAAATCCGCAAAAATCATCAAAATCCATTGCGGGAATCTTGTCATATAGGCCTACAAAGGTCCTAATTTGTATGTTATAGCGCCCTCTATATGCCAATTTCCCATAGAAAGACGTGTAAAACTAGATTTTTATGAAAAATCATATTTGCCCGCAATGAAATTTCATCAAAATTACAGAGAATGTAGTTAGTGGCATAAATACTCCAAATTAGTTGACAAAAGTGTGTCGCCGTTGATATTTTTTGTTTTATTCTCGTTTTGTTATGATAAATGAGACTTTCAAACAGCTGTGTTTAATGACCCATTATTCAACAAAAAATACTTGTTGGCAATGTACTTGTTGGTCTAACCATAAAAATCGCGACCACCCATTTAAGAGTTACTGCCGAGGATGCAAGGTAACTTACTAGTGCAGTGAGTTACTCCGATTTGCAAGTAACAAAATTGTGAGATACTCCTGAACTTACTAGACTAGTAGCTTACTCGTCAGTGCCACGCGTTTTGATGCACTCAAGTCTAAACGTAATGATTTTTTGTAATAAGAACATTAATGCAACAAGGGTATAAATTCACGTATTCTGACTATATGTTGAATATGCAGAATTTAACATGTATAAGAGACAGAACGGCGAAAGTAGCCCATAATTGGTAATTTGATATCTTGAAAACAAGGTTCTCTTGGTGCATGAGAACGAGAAAACTGAGGATCTTTCGGTGGCGGTGATAACAAAAATTGGGGGATAGGGTGCGAGGAGGGTGCGGGACGTCTAATGACAAGATTTGGCGCGCACATAAGACGAGTACACTCTTCGGTCAGTTGTGACCAAAGGTACATTTTTACTTTCTCAATTCTGTTTTGTCAACGTAACCAAATTGTTATTACTTTGACATTATTAATAACTTGAGTCCAAAAAACTAACCAAAAATAATGTTAGTTTCAACTTTCGCTTGCTTGGTTATTTTGCCATGGGGCAAATAAAGTTGATGGCGTGTGTGACCATCAGAACGTCACACACGTAACCAAACTACATTTCCCTCACGACACTGTAACTAATCTAGCAAAGGTGGAAAACATTTTGGTTAGGTTTGGGCTCAAGGTTATAAATAATGTGAAAAGTAACCAACAGATTTGTTACGTTGACAAAACAGCATGCGTTGAAATAAAAAAAATACCTGTTTTAGGTCACAAACGTGACCGAAGAAGGGCCCATTTAAGGTACAATATTGCATTCTAGAAAAAAAGTTTGAAAAGTACCCGGAAAAGGGTTCTTGGCTGGCCTTCATGTTGACCCTATTCTTGAACCTTTAGTGGTTTCTGAAGGAAACAGAGAATTCAAACTAAGATTAAGAACAATTAAAGGTTCGGCATAGCTCTTGAAGCACTCATCTTGTTTCCTCCGTCTCCTTTTTAAATCACCCATAAATTCTATAAAATGACACCCGGTAAAAATCTCATATTGCAAGTAATCCACAGTATTGAGCGGCTCCCTTGTAAACTATTTTTTTTAACGAAATAATACCATGCAGAACGAAGATTCAGAGAAAGTTCTACTCACCTACAGGATGAACGTATTCAAAGGACTCTGCAATCCCGTTCGTTTGGTCGCTACGCGAATGAAGATAACAGGCAAACTGTTACACTGTTTATACGACAAATGCGCGCATTCCCTTCCTTATTTTCGAGGGCGTTCCACACTAATCGTTCTGAATATTGTGACCGACTTAACCAGTGATCTGTGTTGCATTGGTATCAGGAAATGGTGTCACGGACTATGGGTGACCTTTGATAGTTGTATATTGACATCAAAGAGAATACAACTGACAAAAGTAGAAGAAGAGAAGTAATAAAATAATAGCGGGTACACAATTCCAAAAATGGTGATCATCTTACAGTAAGCCCCAAAAAGTTTGCTTCAGTAGGTAGCCAAAAAATAAATGCGAATTTTGGTATTTGTAAATTTCATTTATTTATTTGGTTATTATTGTGTTTGTTTTATTTTTTTTGTGTTATTTATTATTTTGTGATTAACGGGTAGTTTTTGCCAGTAAATGCCTCAAATCATGTTTTATTTGCCAATAGATGTTAGTTAAAACCAAGTTGCATTATTTACCCATAATGTCACGTAAAAAGTATGGTTATAAAACAAAGAATCGCTTTTTTTTGTTGTATTGATTTTTTTCCTATGATGTGTAATATTTTTTGTTGTATTATTTATTCATATTTTCTCAGGTCATTAACATGTGCTCTAAAATTTAAATGTGGGCCTATCTTGTGGAAAACTGGCCTAACAAAACGCTATGGCGAAATATAACATAATAATAACGGTTACATTTGAATCGAAATATAGTTTAAGGTCCTGAGGTGGACTCGTGAGGTACACATTATGATGAGCCTAGCCCAAGCTTAACGGATGAAGACCAAAGCCGTTTCGTGTCTTTTGAAACTCATGTCTGTTTTACCCAAATTGCTGAAATTCCCCCAAGCAATTAGGTGAACATCAGTGTAGTTAATTTTAAAAAAAAACAGTAAAACGTCCACCAGAGATGACCAAGCTGATTTTGTCGAATTTATTCCCATGTTTTAGATTAAAGTTGACATGTTTACATTCATAATTTTATATAATTTAAGGGGCTTATTCCCATGTATGACATTAGTATAATATGTGCAATTTGCCAGAGAATAAAAATTAAAGGAGCATTTCGTGATCCACAGCCCCGCCCCTGACTTATCTCAAAATTGTAGAGATTTTCTTATCATCTGAACAATTGGCTTAAGAAAAGTGCGTGTCCCAAATCTGACAGCAGATTCGATCTACTTTGTTAGAAATTCGTGATTTTGCATTACTAGTAACACGGTGGTCTATGGGGCACTATAATACGAACATTTTGCTCATAACATCAAAACGCACGGCAATCAAAATCAAGTGTTATTTTGAAATAACCTTTTCTTGAGGATATATAAAGAACCATGAACAAAATGAAGGTTCTAAGATTACGAAATGCACCTTTAATATACTTGTTTTGTACTTGGTTGTTCATTATAATGAATAACCGAACCCATTCTAGCAACCGTAACCACGATAAGCGGATTTCTGCTCAATGAAAACCACAGAAAATCTGAACACTTTTTAAAAGTATTAAAATAACATTTTTTTGATATCATAGAAGTGGTCATTGGTCCACAACGATCGCTAGAGTTAATACCCGGGAAATTAACAGGGATTCTTTTTTTCAGAATTCTTACTTCTGTGTTTGATGCAATGTGTAAAATACCACCTGACATCAACATGCCATAGTGTTATTGATCGCTCGCATACTTTTGGTTGCATTTTGCTATTTTTCGTTTTGTTTAACGTTTCTCAAAACCTATCCGAGTCAGAATAAGGAAAAGATGAAAACATTACGGTACGTAACAACAGTAACATTTTTTAAAATATATAAAACAAGCTTTTAAATTGTCCAATTCATGTACATCAGTGTTTATAGTTATCCAGATCATTGGCCTTCTTTCGTAACCCGAAACTCCTCCTTAATTGTCAAAGAATTGGTGTCTAGGAGCTCGTATATTCAGTACAATACTCTTAAAAGATTCGCAATGCAAATGTTCTTCTAAATGTCCCTATGTTTTCTTCTTTTGCGTCTTTCGTCTTATTCCTTCGTCTCTTCGTTTCATGTGGCTTTCTTTTTTCTTCTTTTGCTTCTTCTTCACTTTTTTCTTCAAGTTCATATTGTTCTTCAAGGAGTCTGGTGACAGTGGACTATAGTTGTTTTACAGGATCATTTGATTTTCACAAAACTGAATAAGATTTGCATAATATCATATATAATAGTTTGAAGAAATTACGCGAGGTCTTCAATGGGAGATATGTATGCAAACCCCAAACGGCGTCGTGTGGCATCAATTGCGTTATTTCGCAAACCCCAAAATAATCATCATGAATGTGATCAAAAGCAAGCACGTACCAAAGAACTGACAACAGCAGATTAGCAATCTCATCCAAAAAAGCAGGTGTTTCGTAAATTTAACAAATATTTGTGACTTAATGAGGTTAAATAACAATGAAAATGCAGTCTTGCATGGACTTACGGTAGCATATTGTTGAAGAAGATATGACCCAGCGTGGTAATTTGCACTCCATAATCAGGTCTTTCGTTGACACGGTTGATTGCTAATTTCGAAAAGTATTATTAGTTTTAAAGTTTAACGATGACATGATGACATGCTATCATTAGATTGTGGTTGTTATGGTAAATGTGCCTAATTGTAGATATGTCACGTAGCCATGTATGTGTTCATTCGCCATGTTCCTAGTTATTTCAAGACTTCATAACAAAGAATAAATAACAAACTCTTTGAGCATTCATTCGTTCATTTATATTGATATTCAGAGGTCGGGTGGTGATAATAACATTTTCTGTTTTCCCCTAGATCTATAGAAGACCACAAATCCTTTAAAAATCTTAATGTATTTGATTTTATTAGTATTTTTCTTCAAAGACCACTTGTTAATTTAATTGTCCGGATTCGGATAACTCATTCTAGTTTTAATAAGAAAAGATAGTAGCATTATTCGTTAGGACATGCGTAGATGCAAACAAATGAGAGCGCTCTTCCCACAAATCTCTGGCCCTTTAATGCAGCCATCTCAAATGTCACTGAATGCAACTTATTTTTTTAACCATTTACAATCCAAAATCCTTTACCTACGTCATGTATCATTCTCTTTTGTGGCATGTGCGTACATGTGTGTGTGTGGGTGGGGGTGTATGTGTGTGTGTGTGTGTGTGTTTGTGTGTGTGTGTGTGTGCACGTGCGTATGCGTAAGAAACAGGATTTCGAAAAAAAAGAAGTATTTTCCTAGAAAAGTCTTCGAGGATATTTCCAGAAAAATGCGTCCCCTTTTTTCAATACGTCACTTTTTATTTAGACTGTGTATTAAATATTAAATCACACCTGAAGTAACTAAGCCGAAAACGTCGACTTTACGTCATAATTTAACATTATCTGTCGTGCACAACGGAAATCCATGCGTCATTCTTTGTGGGCCGATTAATGCGGCAAGCAAACAAGTTCAAAACCTAATTTTTTGGTTTCTTTCTACTGTCTTGTCCAATAAACGTTTTCGAAGGTGTTCTTCTCCGTAGATGTTCTACAACCAATCATGTTCAAATTTAGAATTTTTACAATTAGGGCCTTAGGATTCAATTCTTCCCCCCCCCCTCACAAAATAATAATATGATCCCTATTTCCAATAAAAAATAAAATGTGTCTTTTCTGCCCGACTACTCTACAAAAAAAACACTCACACGCAAAGAGAGATGACATATATAGATAAATAAACACCGAATTAAAATCTATGGTTTATGCCTAATTAATTTTAATTGCACAACAGTGCCATGAGAAGAGAAGAAAAGAGATCGTCTGAACTTACCTGTACACGTTTGTATGTTCTGACGAGGACTCTGGAACAAAAAAGGTAGAGTTAAGGTGCAGTCATACCACGTTCCACAAACACGTGGCAACTCTAGTGTTATTTAAATTGGTTTGAAGCACAGCTGTCTGCATTCCACAAAAGAACTATAATCCGTGACAACATTCCAGGCAGTCCAAAGGACTTATGGCGCTAGAGCTTCCTTTGCAGAAGCAATATGGCCTTAGCACTACACAGAGAAAGCTATGACATCCAAGAAATAGATACCGATTTGAAATTGTTGATGTATGCCGAATATATTTTCATTATTGTCATGTTGTGGTGAGAGAAATGATTGATGTCTGAACCTATATGGGGGGCCTTGGGACGTTTTGTTCTCGAAATGAAAAACTCCGGAGAATTTTCCTGGGGTGAACAATGGAGAGACGAGAGAGGGAGAGATAGAGAGACAGACAGACGCACGCACGCACGCGCACACCACATACACACACACACACAAACACACTAGCACACACACACACCACACACCCACACACACACACACCCTACCACACACACACACACACCACACAACACACCATATCAGGAGTTTTACTCACACACACACATACACACACATACATACAACAAACAACATTTAGTGCGCCATTCCCCAGGGGCGGCATTTGTATTCAAAAGGTGGCTATGATGCGTGAACATGGACTTCATTTCAGCCGACTAAAAACCAAGCTAAAACATACTAAACAAGTATTTTTATGTTTCTGATACCCCCAACAAGTACGCAATGCATGTCTGTTAATAGACCCTTTATTCTTGCTTTGCTTACTCCCACGTTCATACAATATTTTGGATGATTTGATCCCTGCGTAATGAGAGATAACAGTTTCAAGGTTAAGAAAAAAAAACAAACATACCTTTTTTTCCAATTTTGCTGTTTTTGGCACCCTAAACGATCTAGCGCGTACATCGCCTGTTGAGAAAAAATGGACACTTTTTTAAGCGTATTCATATCCACCTTGGAATACAAGTGGCCCGCGGGGCCATTCCCAAAAGGATCAGAGAGCTTACAGATAAAATGACTTCTTAAACTACAAACTTAAACGCTACAAACAAAATTCCAGTAAAAGTGCAGACAACTTAAAATAAGTAAAAATACAATGAAATAAGTGATATTTATAGTTATATCTAATTATAAAGCTTTAACAAGTGTGTACAACAAGAATAGAGAAATGAAAAAAGGGCCATTGCAATAAAACGCCGAAACTAGAGCCAAGTCAACAAGGACAATTCGCCAAACAACTATGGGTGTTACCCAGAGGCTGTTTTGAACTAATCCAGAATGCATTGCAAAACTAATTGCCTATACCGTTACAGTACTAACCCATGTTCGTACTTAGGATAAAAGGTGTTCCAAAAGTTTAAGAACACAAGACAAGTTCATAATCATGCAAAAAAAATCCCTAAGTACTAACACGTTGTGGGCTAAAAGGAGCATAAAGTCAAGGTTTGGTATTAAGTATAGGATTTTTATGTGATCACATGACCCTATTAGGTGAATGGAATTTCCCAAACTGGTGCATTGTGGGATGACTCAAAACACCCTCTGGGTGTTACCACCCAAGGCAACACTGAAAAAAGAATAAAGGAACAACCATTCATACAATACAATGAGCATTTGCACATTAAACAACATTTGAAAGGTGCATCATACGCAGACTGATAACTGATTATTTTGGAAACAAATAAATTTTAGGGATGTTTTGGAAAATAGCTAGCAGTGATGAAGATTGTCTTAATAAGCTATTCCAGTCTTGTGATGCGGCAGATACTGTGAAAGGTTTGATCCCAGCTAAAACTCAACTCTAGAGTAGTCAAGACGAAGATAATCATTGGAACATCGGAGTTGTCTCTTTGGTACCAGATAAAGATAATTCAATAAATATTTGGTCCTGGTTGTGAAGGCATGTATATACTGATATACAAGCAAAAGTAATTTTAATAAGATCAGTAGGTTTGCGTATTGGTAGCAGTGAAGCTTGAAGTGATGAAGTGATTTTAAATGTCCAGGGGCGTGTTTGCGGTCAATTCATTTACAAGACGTGCTGCCAATCTGGAGACGTGAAAGACGAGAAATATAAGTAGATGAGGAGAAGAAGGCTGTTTTACAATAATCTTGACGTGATAGAATTAAAGAACGTTGAAGCATGGTGACAAGTAGGTTGGTCGATATATTTCTTGATTCTGGCGATATTTAGCAAATGAAAAACACAGATTTGCCTAACATTAGTAATATGGATGAATGGTCATGTGAGTGTCAAAGAAAGGACCTAAATTCCTAATAGTTTTTGCAGGTTCAATGTGTTCACTTCCAATAGAAAGCGTTACGTTAGATGGCAAATGTTTATGATTATTATGGCGATGCAGCAATGAAGAATTCTGTTTTACTTTTATAAGTTTGTTTTCAGTCATCCTTTTTTTATATCAGATATACAATTTTGGATTTGAAATAATGCACTGTCGAGTTAATCTCCCAGCACTTTGGGATCAAAAGATACATATAACTGTGTGTCATCGATGATTAGCAATGTCACCAATTGGAATATAACCACTCGTTTCCCCATACCTTCTGTACAAAGCACATTTTTGCATTTTTTTGCTGACATTTTGTAATACTATTGAATTTACATTGCCTTAAAAACGTAGCTTACCTTGATTGACCATAACATTGTGTAAGTTCATTATCAGCAACAAAATAATTGCAAAAATACACACTTTAATTTACTAGCAATACAGAGAATGGCGATGGATGTACCCTTACCCTTTAAAATAGCTTTCTGGTAAGGACAATGATTTTCTTGGTATAAGCTTGCTGCGATGATTTTCAAAAACTTTATTCAATGCAAAGTGAATGAAATGCAAAGACTGGAACTGGCGACTGGCGAGCACCCAGAACCAGAATTGGCTTTATTTCTCATATTTCTGACTATATAGGATGAAAAGTACATATTTGAAAGGCTGAAAATTCAGGCGATTTTCACTGGAATTTGTCATAGAATCAACATTTGAGTACATTTGGTCAAAATTCTCCTAAGCTCCTAATTTTTGTAAAATGGGTCCTATGGGTTACTTGATTGTTTGGGTCATATATTAAAAACTGTTCACTCTATCACAACGATTGTTTCAGGGACGTTAGCTAACAGTGCTATATTACATTACAATAAAGAACAAGTAATCATGTGCTTTTGATCAAAGCTTATAGCGGCTGACACCAAGTGTTGGGTTTTTTGGGACACACCGTACATGTCTATTAACTGTTCTGTTGTATCTAGCGTGTTACAATGATTGTTCTCAGCTGAAGTTGGCATTGTCTTAACTTGTCAAGGTGGGACAAAAAATGCAACCACTCATATTGTGAGGAAATTTGTTTAGACTATACACTTGTTTATGGACCATGGAACAATCCACATTAATTCGTCAAACGGCTTGCGGATTTGCAGTCTGTATTGCACTATTTTGATTAATTTGTTGTTGAGCCATCAGGGTTGGCCGGCATCGTCTGTCATTTTGCTTCATTAAATGAAGGGGAATGCACTTCATGATTGAAGCATTATTAATTCCAAAGTATGTCATTAATTATGATATTGATTGTAAATGTACGAAAATTTGACACTAAGGGAACGGTTACCCAAAACATGTCATTTTTAGCCATATTTAAAAAAAAAAAATTTCGCTGAATTATGCTCACATCTTCACTATTAATACGAAGGAGTCATTTGATTAATTCAACATTGATTTTTTTTCTGAAAGGCATATATACCAAGACTGTTTGTGGAAAATTTCACCTACTTGCGTATCTTTTTAGATTTTTTGTGACCACACTTGATCGTATGGTAAATATTAACGTTACAGAATAAGATACATCACTAAGTATATACTCTAAAGATTAATCTTTGATATGCTCTATTGCATTTGAACATCGTTCTACTTGAGTTGCGCTTCCAGAAATCAATAATGGCAAAAAGCTGGGTTTGGTTAAAAATATGCATTACTTACGAATAAAGTAAGCTGTGTCGTTTCTATAAGCAAAGAGATTAATAAAAAAAAGTGATACCCTTTTTACATCTACAGCTAATTATGCTGCATTTTAACATTTTTGAGATATCAACCAAAAAGGGCGTATTCGTAGATAATTTTCAATAAAGGACAAATGAACAAAGAAAAATTCTAGAAACACCTCAGCCTCAGGTGGTACAAATGAAAGAAATAAACAATAGTGAAAGAACTCAATATAAAAGCTAATTGTGAACATCAGATTGATATCTACTTTTTGGCTTATCTGTCGATTACGATTCAGCCAAAGTAGTGATTGTAAGTTAGACAAATTTCTTCACTATTTTAAAGGGACAATCGAAACAGTTTGCTCCTTTATTGTTGAATTAAACAAAGTTTAAAAAACAGGTGACTCAATACAAAAACTTATTGTGATTGTCGGATTATCATCTCTTGGTTAGATAATACAAGTATATCGACAACGAATCAGCCAAAATAGTGATATAAAGTCACGGAAATCTTTAAAAAAATTTAAACATGTTGCTTTTACTTTTAAATGTTAACAATTGAACAATTGCTACCCGTAATGCCAGATCACTGAATACGGGATTTAAAAATAAAATTGAGGGAGAAACGTATAAACAGAGAAGGGAATTTCTGTCTTTATTTTCTTTATGTTGCAATTGAGTGCTAGTGATAGCCGTAAGATATAGCCTATTTAAGAATTGCCTAAGATAGGATATCTTCTAAGCTAAATCTTCTTGAGCACTAACCTGCGTGACAAACATTCGGTAGTGCACCGCGGAAAACTCTGTATCAAGATCTTTAATTCGTGGTGTCAGAATCCGGGGTCAGATATACGAGTGAAAGGGTTATTTGAACTGAACCTACTTAAATATCCAAACCTGCCTACTAAATAACCATTAGACACTGATTAACCAGTCAATAGGATAATCTTCTCAACAGATGGGACCATTTCTAAATCAGATCAGGCTTTCCTCGACAATAAGATTATCTCTCCAGAAGAGTAAACCTATTATCGACTAGACCCTGGTGTTAGACTCCTGCACAAGTGACCATAACAGCACAACTGGTGTTTTTAATTAAGAAAAAAACGTAACGCTGCTCCAAGATATTTAAAAAAACCGAAATATATTCTCAATTTTACTGAATAATTATATAAATCGGTTTTCGTTCTTGTCACGACGAATATGTAAGATAAAGAATTTAAAACACACCGTTATGAAAAACAATGGTGTTTTGATAAGGTCTGGCTTGCCTGTTAGACTCCGACCTAGCGGCTCGCCTAAAGGCTCGCCGCTAGTCGGAGTCTAACAGGCTCACCAGACCTTATCAAAACACTATTACTTTTTCATAACGGTGTGCTTCTCCTCCTTTATCTATTACCTACAGGCTGTCTGAAAAAAATGTTAACACTCGGGACAAAGGCATTTTGTAAAGAATTAAAGTACGCATCATGCACATGTATCACAGTGTCCATGTACCCCATAACACAATATAAAATCACTGAAATATGCCACATAATGGGAAGAATAGTGGATGATATGCTGTATTATTGTTATTTTTGCGGCCATTTTGATTATGCTAATTATTTCAAAATGCTCAATGCTGGCAGAGTGCCAGTAGCTTTTAATTTCATCTTGAAGGTCTTGGCAAGCAATATCAACAAAAACAAAAAAAAACCTTAAGACACTATAACTAGGTTTGAGATAAATATGGTTGTTGGCACCGGTCTATACTCTTTTCTTACACTTGGTGGTCTACAGTGTACGTAGAAAACACAAGTTGGAATACCGTATATGAGCAGGACAGTAGCTTTGCTTTCAAAGAAAGCTATTTATATAAAGTTGAAAAGGAAAGCTATTTGTATAAAGTTGAAAAGGGACGTGGCTTGAGATATTTGGGGTTGATTTTTTTTTCACGATTTTGCTCAATTTTATATAAAAAATGTAAATTATGAAAATAGCCCTCATTTTTTATCGAAACAGTGAAACATCCATTGTTCTATTAAATATTTTTTTAACCAAGGCGCTGACAGAAAGAAAAGGAAGAACGACTTGAGAAGACTTTAAAGGAAGACCAACTATCAAAACTACGGATCAAAGCTTTCTGGCTGAGACCCAGCAATAGAAAAGGCACGATCACGCGCTATATATTCACTGAAGAAGATTCCCCCGGATTTGTTGTCGAGGAACATTTAAGCTGAGAGTTGCCAATTTAAAATCTTCGTGACGAAGACATATTATCGGTGAACTGCAACGATTCTTTTAATTCTGTACATCTGTACTCTAAAGAGCGAATTTTCCCTCAGTCCGCATATAAAAACAAACATAGTACTGAGTCCGCATTATTGCAGGTTAAAAATGACATCGACCTCGCACTTGATAACAATCAAGTTGTCGTCTTAGTCATGCTTGACCTATCTGCTGCCTTTGATACCATTGATCATGATATCATTTTCCATCGGTTGGAACATGACTTTAGTATCAAAGGCACAGCACTTGACTGGGTCAAATCATATATGACCGGTCGGACTTTTCATGTCAGCATTTTTTGGCTCAAATTCTGATGACTACATCCTTGATTGTGGTGTCCCTCAAAGATCGATCGTCGGTCCCAAGGTATTCACAATGTACGCACAGCCCATTGCCACAGTAATTCGCAATCACAATATCAAATATCATCTTTATGCTGATGATATTCAGCTGTACTATATATTTGACCCCGGTATTTCAGGTGAAGCAGCTTGTGCTTTGTTCGGGCTAGCTGCATATGTGGAAAACATACATCGCTGGATGACACAGAACATGCTAAAACTCAACCACTCTGAGTTTGTTATAGCTTCTTCTCCTCACAACATGCATCGTCTGATCAAAACAAACATTTACATAGGCACCACCGAGATATCTCCATCAACTACGATCAAAACCTTGGTGTTACATTCGATCCTACTATGTCAATGTCATCCCACATTACTGCTTTATGTCAGTCATTAAACTTCTCTCTCTGGAACATATCCCGTATCCGCCGTTATATTGACAGAGAGACTTGCAGCAATGTAATGCGAGCGCTTGTTCTGTCAAGACTTGACTATGCTAACGCCCTTCTATCTGGCTGCAAGTCTGGTGATATTGCTCGTCTTCAGCGTTTACAGAACAGAGCTGCCTGCATTTTGTTATTATTGTTATGGTTATAGGGATGAGCCAAGAACAATGTATGGTACATTTTTAAACTATTCTCCACACTATGGCTCTAAAACTCTCTTTTATATAAAACTAGTAATCTGACATCATTTAGAGCCGAAAACTCGGACTTCACGACATTATTGTGACGCCATGTTAGTATTCATCTTGGTATCAATGGAAAGAATAGCTATCATAAGAAAGGTGGATATCCATTACTACCAAAAATTATAAGCATTGGTTGCCTTTATGATGAATACCCGAGGGGTAGTAAAAGGCTTAGAAGGACGAGGATTAATACTATGCAAATGCCAGTTAGGTAGGCCTGTCGGTCAAAATTTGTTAAAAGTCGTGTATTTGGCAAGTTTTTAGCCTAATACATGTTAGAAGGGTACAACAGTGTGCCTTTGGAAGAATTAATTTATTTGTGTACTCAAATTAATGCAACTTCGCTGGAGATCAGGGCAATGCACCTGTCGAGTGTGCGTGTCAGTTGCGATACGAGCCTAAAATTATTGCTTGTGAAACCATTAGTGATTTATGTTTAATTTGCCATTGTTGAATGATTGGGTATTCTTTGTATATTGTCACATAATATTTGCGTTTTGAGTCCCTGGGCATTTTGAGCACCGTTTTTTTTTATTTGTCGATTTAAACAAAATAAAATTGGCGTATTTTTGAATGTCGAAAAAGCAATGAGAGCTGGTCCATTAACCTTCGCTGTATAGCTGTAATGTAAATTTATTGGGCTATTTTTATTATTAGGATTATTATATTGTAGAAGTGAGATGTAAATTAGTTATGCATTTAATACAAGCTTTTGGCAAAGCTGATTCATTAATGATTTTATGATAACAAAATTAGATGTCTTTGTCCAAGGAAGTGTGTGCGTGCGCGCGCGAGTGTGTGTGTGTGCTTATTTTATTTATTTATTTATTCACGGTATAAAAATAGCCAGCAGGCAGCAATAGCTGAAAACGCCGGCTTTACAAGTCATACACATATCAATTGGTATATGGTAAGCAAAAAAAATATACATAAATATACATCATACATAAATCCAAGCTAAGAACATAGCAACAATACAATGGCATGATAAAAATGTCCAGAGAGCAATTGAGCATGTTGATGATGAACGGAATGGTGGATTTTTGGTATCTGCTAGTTCTACACCTGGGTTGAGGGAATCGGTTGCTGCGACGAAGATTATGAATGATGGATCTTTGCTCTGGAAAAAGATGGCAGGCAGTGTCTTTCTAATTTGAGAACCTGCTGGCCAAACTCCAAAGTAAGATCGTCCCTACGATGGGCGAGACTAGTGATGTTAAGCTCACGAAGAGCAGACTCGTAGTCTTGGTAGTCTTCGCCAAGAATAATTTTGCAAGTGCGTTTTTGGATCTTCCTCATATATAGCTTTGATGTTAGTAGCGCTGGATGCCGAAGAGCCCAAGCATACTCCAAAATTGGGCGGATTTAGGTTTGAAAAATGGCCAGCATGTCCTCAATTGGAGCAGCATATTTGCGAAGAGCATATATCATAAATCATCGTCTGCTAGCCACCAGAAATTATGTTTTAACATGGATGTCCCATCCCATTTAACTTTGACTTTCCATCCGAGTATTTCATGCGGGTCGACAATCTAAGAACTTCATCAAACCGCACTAGAAAAATTGTGGGAACTTTACAAATGACTTTTTTAAAAAGTTCACATTCAAACATTACATTTGGATGAGTAGGCAGCATATCATTGACCTTACACAACCAATCATCGAATATGCATCCAGATGGTACTGAAGCTGAGAATTGCCGGTTTTGGTATTAATGATCTCTGCCAGGGTGAGATCATCGACAAATTTCCAACGATCCCGAGTAGTCTCAGCATCGTCATTCACCTTAACAGTAAAAATAACAGGCCTAACTTCGTTCCCTGTGGACCGCTGCAAGTGATGGTTTTAAGACTTGTTAAGTTTACCTTTGTACACACACTGGCCAAAAGTATTGCAACATTCACTAAACGAAATTCATAATCACCAAATGATTTCAAATTATACCATGGATTCTTGGCCACTCAATACGTATTTAAATTCCAAAGTTGTGTTTTTCATACAGAAGTTATTCCCAAAAATCCAAGAGAGTGAAAAAACCTTTGATTTGATTGTCACGTTCCCTAAATATGGCGGATAAAAGGAACAGCAAACGATAACTTGTCGATTGCACTCCAGAAGGAATACAGACACAGACACAAAAGATATGGCTTCAAAAAGTAACAGCCACTTAATTGATTGTACGGGTTCATTAGGGTTTACTTAAAATTTTTATGGGAGAAAATCATGGTGGTTGTGTGGACCGGAAACGAGATAAAGTCAATGGAAGACAGTGGTCTTCGAAATATTCGAGAAATCCGAGACACCCGAAATGCAATTCTAATGATAACTCACGTGGTTTAGGTAAATCATGTGTAAATTACGCGTTCGCATTACATGACAAACAGCACAATGTCAACGGTGCCATTTAAAAGTTGTTTTCAGGTTATCACGTGACCTCTTTCTTGACATTAAATTTCCCGAGTCCAACGGTGGTGAACGTGCTCCAATCTTTTATTGACATTATCTCATTTCCGGTCCATACAACTACACCAATGTTCACCCTAAACATTTTGAGTAGACCCTGACAAACTCGTAAAGTTCATTTAGCGACTACTGGCAGCCATTTTTGACGTTCCTCTGCCTGTATTCCTTCTGGAGTACATTCGGCAAGTTATCATTAGCCAGCTTCTTTAACCCGCCATATTATGGGATAATGAAAATCAAATTAAACGTTTGTCGCACGACTTGATTCTGGGAAACATCATCTGTTTGAAAACCCCACTTTGACAATAATTACGTAATGTGTAGTCAAGAACTCCTGATACAATTTTAAATCAATTTGTGAATATAAATTGCTTTTTCTGCATGTTGCAATACTTTTGGTCAGTGTGTGTACTTAACGCACTGCGTACGATTCGTCAAGAAACCACTGATCGTTGGAATTATCGATGGTCTCACTCCGGAAGAGATAATTTTGGAAACAGCGACATTATGGTTTATTCGGTCGAATGCTTTTGTAAAATCAATAGCAACAAAGGTAGCATAGTGTGATGGTTTATCATTGCCTGAAATAACCTGCAACATATCGACTAAATAATGAGTTGTACTAGTACCCTTCACATTACCATACTGCTTTGTGTCAAGGAGCGGTGTAAAATCATCCCTTAATTGTAAAAATGACTCGAACACCCTCCCCAAGATTTTTGTCAGAGCAATTGGGCGCAAATCATTAGCTGACTCAGGCTTCTTGACCTTAGGGACTGGAATGATAGAAGCTGTTTTCCAAAACAGATGGGAATATGCCCTCCCCCAGACTCATAGGAGAATTCCTTAATGATCTTGATATAATAGGAATATCTTCTGGGTGGCCAGCCTTTAAAGCATTAAGTTTACGTAAGCGATTTTGTACCTCCCACACATGTATTGTTATTGTTGGGGGAAGGAGCGCGGGCAAGTGGGGGGGGGGGCAAAGATTCCAATCTGAGTGGTGGAAATTGGCAACAAACACTAGAAAAATGTTCGTTCAGCTTTATTGGCTTGCTCACTAATAGATTCGCCCAGAAAAGGTAAGTTAAAATCACCAGATCTGTTGTTATGACCTGTTATATTTCTGGTGTTTTTATGCCAATTACCGGGTTGCATCTTTTTTAGACCCTCGACATTCTTAGCATAACATTTTTCCTTTGCTTGCTTGATTTCATATATGACCTTGTTCCTTAGTGATCTGTAGAGTGTCATATTGCCAGATTTAAAGGCAATGTTTCTTTGTGACATGAGTCTTCGTATGGAATTATTTACCCATGGTGTATCATTAGTTCTGTGCACCATAGTTTTCTGTGGAAAATGATCTTTATACTTTTCTGAAAGCATGTCCTCAAGAGATTGAGCCATTGCATCACCAGAAGAAGCCCCAAAGACACAGTCCCATGGTTCATTAGTAATCCACTGGCCAAACGTACGTATACAAGAGTCTCTTAAAGGTCTCGTAATAACTATTTTGAAGCCAACCTTCTGATCTGAGTCAGGGGCTTCAAGACGATAACACAATGTTTACTTTTCCCAATGGGGAGTACGTCTTTCAGGTTTCTGGTAATGATCATACACATCAGTCAGAATTTTATCGAGACAGTTATTTTCATGAGTTGGAAAAGTGACAATTTGACGAAGTGAAATGTGATTGCATAAATCTTCATCATTAAAGTCATTTAAGTCACCTAGGATAAAAAAAGACAGCTTTATTATCACCAGCTCTAAGCCTGTCAATTGTAGACACAATATGTTCAAAAAGGGCATCAGCTCTAGGGTCTCTGGGAGGATGGTAAACGACGCCTATGTACAAAGATGATCCAACAAAAGAGGGACAAGACACTTTAATCCGTAATAGTTCAAGATCTTCGGGCACTTTAACATCAGTCACTACAGTAGAATCTATATGGTCACGAACAAACAAGGAGACGCCCCAACTCTCTTATGTAGTCTGTCATTACGGTAACAATGGTAACCAGTTATATTGTCACAACCACATCTCGGGCAGCTCATTAAACCACGTTCACCCACGACAGCTAATCTAGTGAGAATCTTTACCACGTGTTTCAATTTCGTCCATCTTATTTTTCAAGGAATACTTTTAGTTTAGTAGAATGGATGGTAATTGGGTTCCTTTTTCCAGAGGACACTTTATTGCCAATGGCGCAAAGTCAGACCTGTATCATTGACCTCATTAAGTTTTTGTAAGCTGCTGGAACATACCATAAAAGCGAACTTATGCAACATCCGCGAGAATTCAAATTTTGAACACCAAAAAAACCAGCTCCTTCAGGATTAATCGTTGAATCCAACTCATGACGATGGTCCCATGGAAGATCTTACGTAATCTGATACAAGCTCCCACCAGATATAGCATGCCCATTTCGCAAAGCATTTGATGTGGTACCACTCGAAGTTAATCCCGAAACTATAATTTCTACTGTTTGAGAGGGGTTGTGAAGGCAGTGTAAAAAACAGAACGGATCAGGCTTTTCTATCAGACTACAAAGGTTTGTTGTTAATGGCAAATCATCTACGGTTGTAGAGTGGAAAGTCAGAGAGCCCCGTTTGTGGGACGACGGTCTTTTTGCTGATGATTGCCTCGTGTACCGGAAAATCCACTCTCCGGAAGATTAGCAGTTACTTCAAAAAGATTGTGACACATTGGCCACCACAGGTGTATGCAATTTATCCCCCAATGTACCACATGCTCATTTCTATAAAAGAACCCCGGGAGAACAACTACACCCTGTTAGGGGTCATCTTGAAGAGAGAGACAACATCCCTATAATACTTAGGGCAATTCATAATAAACTTCAGTTTGAACAGCCACGATCACGTTGTGTTGAAGTCAGCTCTTATCCTTAATTTCATCAAAAGAATTTCTCCTCGCCACCACAATTTGAAGGAAAAATAAAATTCTCACAACGAGTAGGTAACGACTCCCCGCTTATTGAGTATACTACCAACACCAATGTCTCCATTAACTTATTTAATTTCTGCCAAGGACTTCACAGGCTCTTTACGGCCGCTCAATGTTTGTGCTAAATCAGTTAAAATAAAAAAATCATTCTTTTTTTAAAAATCAATTTTTGCATGTCTGTACATTCGGGTCCCCTAACATACCCTGCAATGAACACATGACAACCTAATAGCACAGAATCCGGTAATTTTTTTTTAGTCATTACTGTTCCTACGGACACTTTCTACACACTAATTCAATGGGAGAGTCTTATCTTTGTATGACTGCCGTTTTCTTTCTTTTCTGGCATTCTTCAGTTGAAAAAAAACAGATTAGAATTATAACAGACTTATCCTTCATAGTAAGCATTACTGCAATGTCAAATATTGTGAATTGACCTTGCGGGTGATCCCTATAGTGTCATTTAAAGAATTAATTTCAAAGTAGCCTCTATCCAAGACCTCTTCGTCATACTTCCAAGTGGAGTTTTTTTCGAGAGGACAACCCACTAATTGTACCAAGTACAAATAAAAGAACATATCTCTGCTGCCAGAGCTGCCAACGTCAAAGTGTATACTTTTGCTATTTGTACTAATCAACACCATCTAATCTTTATTCCGGATGACGTCAATTTGGCAAATCGTCTGCGTGGGGGTCTTTATATAGTTGCGCAACAATCTGTATGGAGTTCATAACGTCATTACACGTTTAAGACAATTAAACTATTTGTACAGTTTATGTCTCACCAGGTCATGTGAAGGCAATACAACAGTCCCAAACATTTTATTTTGATTTTGTGCCGCATTGTTATATATCCAACACCCCTCTGATAACAACATAAGAGTAGCTAAGAGGGGTTCTCTTCAAATTCTGCACGATATTTACCGTCTACGCTTGTTTACAATGTAATTTCAGCAGTTTTCTTTACGATGCTTATGACAATGATCTGATGTCATCGTTGTCTGAACCTGATGATGTCGACAATCAGACAGGCAATCGATTGCGATCATCGGTGAACAGTTTTTGTATCTGAACATTTGCATTATAGTATGTCATCGCCAATGTGGGAATACTGACATTAACTATATAACCATTGGTGAAGTTTTTTCATAATTGATTTAGATCCCAAACATGGCGTCCCCAACCATTTTAAGGGGGGGGTGTTGAGTCCCTGTTTCCGACAAAAACATTGTCCGGATTCAGGAATTATCAATTTTCCCGCTCGCTAACGCTCGCCGGCAAGACCAAATATTTTTTTCACCGGTTCGAAAATTTTGAGAGGCGTGGGGGGGGGGGTTAGTTAAGTTTGGTCGACGACGCTCACGTTTCCTATTCAGTCCTATCAAATTCGAAATCCAAATTGGAGAGTGGCACCAGAATCAGCCATCAAAGGCCATTTGCCGACAATAATGCCGACAACTTAACATTTTGCCGACAGAATTTCTTTAAGGGGGGGTGTCCACCCCTCCCACACCCCCCCCCCATCTGGGGGACTTGGGGGCGCCTGCCCAAAACTAGATGCATGTTTTTTTGTCTAAGTGTGTGTCTATGTGGTGGTGGCATTACTTGTATTACCTGCATATAGCATTTAATATTGATCCGATTATTTAGATGTGGTTTCAATCATTCTTCTTTTGTAAACCCTGATTTGGTCTGATAATGTTACCAATGACTTAAGGTTTCCTTTAGCCTTTCCGTGTATACTCGTTGTTATTATTGATATTTCCTATTGTGGGGCTAATTTAAAATGGTTTTAAAGGGAAGGGAAAAACACAGTGCCTTAACCTAATTTTATTTTATGTTGGTAGATTTTTACTGAACGCTCGTAACGTGACAATATTAGGGGTGGGCAGTTATGAACTTTGTAACATTTTTGTAAAACCGAGCATTTCTAAAATGACCATTTTGGCTCCAGGAAATTAATCATGCCAGCTTTTCACTCAAGATAAATTTTAGGTTGGTTCCGTGGAGCTTAAGTTTTGTACATGAAGTCTATAAGGGTTTTCTGCTACTTTTGGAAAAAAAAACATGATTCTCATCTTGGATTTTGCTAGAAACTCACCAATAGGTGCTTTATAGGTTTAGGCAAATAATTGTCTAAGAAAAAGAAATAGCAAATTTACTCTCAATGGCAGAAAATATATTTTTTCCAAAACTCTCTTCAATTGAGGCAATGCAATGCACAGAACAACCAAAACAAGACCACTAGTTAGTGAGCGAGTGAAAAATTAAAGGAGTCTATTGTTGTGAGGTCAAGCCTTTGCACTGTACTATTATTAACATAGCAGGCCACTCATTGTGTGTAAAGAGGTGTATTCCTGTTTCTATAAATAATTTAAACCAGAAGGTGAAAGCTGTAGCTGTGCTAATGAGTGACTGCTCGTCCTCTGCAAGGTAAAGAAATTTGTCTTTATTCTAGACAATCATGAACTTGGTTATTTTGGAAACCTATGGTTTTACAAAGGGAGGCAATATACCTAGCACATGTACATGTTACATAGTTGTCATTAGATTGTATGTGGCAAATATTGGCAAATAACTAATTTAACCTCAAAATCCCATTGACTTTATGTACAAAACTTAAAATCCATGGAACCAACCCAAAAAAAGCTTGCTAGATTCTTTTTCAGGAGCCAAAAATGACCATAGAATCCACTGTGTCTCTGCACCAAGAGTCTCACCGGTGTGGCAGGAGACATAGTCCTCCGGGTTCACAGTCCGGGAACAATGGTGAACAATGGTGAACAATAGGGCAATCGATTCAGTTGACTCTTCACGCAACATTAGTTTCATGCTTTATTCCGTTGTCGTCTATGGAGCCCGGATTGTGATACCGGCCGGACTATGAGTACTTTCACAACTGAACTCGTTAAGAATTACTGTTGTTCCTGAATCCCCTCTACAAAGAGACCCCGACCACTAGGGAAATGGGTACAGGGGACACTGAGGAAAGTTATTCAGGAAGTATTGCAGGAGAAGATGGGTGTAACACTTCTTGAAGAGAACTTGGTATATCGCCGAAAAAAAGGTACCAAAACCTAAGCATCTGAACAATGCCAGCTACGCCGAGACCAAGACAGGAGGTGCTTTATCCCGCCAGCAGAACCAGAATCAGAAATATCAAAGGGTACGGGTTGTGTAGGAAGTGCTAACTCGACATATATAACAATTATTCTCGATCAAGCCAAAAGACGTTGTCAAGCGTGTAGATATATGCAAATCAGTATGGAGAAGACATGTAAACCAAAAATCTTGGTTGAAGATAGATAGAAACACAAATTACCGGTGTGAAAGCAGATTAGTCCGGCGGGAGCCATACTACGGGCTCCATAGACGATAACGGAATAAAGCTAATAAAAACTACTGTTGCGTGAATGAAAGTCAACTGAATCGAGTGCCCTATCTGCGTTATAGACGAAACTATGATTACGGCGGCTTTGAGGACTTCCACACGGTAAACAGGAGGACTCTAAATGACATTAAGAAAGTCGCTCTAGTAGCAACTAAACTAAAACAAATATAACTCAAAATATCACAAGGGTATATTCAATTTAATATTTTAACGTATTTGCAATGTGTCTAATACAGGCGAAGTACGCCATGTAGTTTCCGATGTTTACGTAATCATGCAAACCTTTAATAGTATTGTTGCTAATTTGAGTTATATCATAAATTTCATCTTGGTATACTTGCGTTTGTGCGATGTATTTGTTAGTTGTAACAATACATGGTATTTCATATTGCCATATTTGATATTCCTGTATTCAAAGTTGTTTTTTTGAATTCACACACACAGGTATCCACACAAACATACACACCGCTCCTCTCACACAACACATAACACACATCTACCCCCCCCCCCCCCCCACCACACACACATACACAGACACATTCAAACCCTGGTACACTTCATTCCTGGCCCCCTCATGAACGTGGCTGAAACTGTACTTGTAGGCTACATCGTTAATCAGTTTTATTGTACAAAACCGCACATACCCACATACCCCAATTATATATTGCTTGCTTATTATTCATAATTCTCTCTTGGTAGTACACTATTTTTTCGATTCACCTGATACTTGCGCATACTCACCTTTTTTGAGTGTTCATAGTCCTCACTGCTCTGCTCCCTTTGATGATATTCCTCTGTTTCATTTCAGACCTTGTTACAAATTTCTTGTACTTTGTCTTACTGAATCACACACATCTACCTGTATACACACATTACACACACAGACAGACTAAACCCTGGTATCTGTCCTACCTATTTACTTTGCCTCCTGCGCTCGCTCAATGAACCCCTTGTTTTTCTCAAACGATACCAGTTGTTTTTTATGCTGTCACATCCCGTTTTCTCGCTCTGCATGTATTATGAAGATAGTCAAAATGCTAGTGCTTTCACATTGTTAATGACCTTGCACCCCATTGTCATATTTTTCTGCAGGGCTTTGTGACAAAACCCTGTTATTTTTCCCCTACCTAATGGTGTAAAGTCTTTGAAAATTGTAAGCAACCTAAATTTTAATTTGTAAATTGCTGTATCTAAGTTTATGTATAAATATCTTAATTAATTGATTTGTTAAGTCTGTTTCCCTTGCATGAAGTGACCATTTATTTGTACAACTGATGGACTTGTGTTTTGTATAAATATCCTTAGCATTTTGTAATTTTTCTTAGTCCCCCTGTTTGTTATACTCTGTGCTAGTCTTGTTGGCTATTCGTCTTGTCTGACTTGTCAACACTATGCCCAACAGGTATTGTCTCAATGATATCTACCGCGGACCCGGTTATTTTTGCAAGTGCTCTCTTCTTTCTTCCTTCTACAACCAACTCACTAATTCACTTCTTTTCTCTCTCTCTCTCATCTCTCTCTCATAACTTCTAACTCTCTATTATTTTCCCTTTGATTTTATCCTTGTCAGGATGCCGTGCCCTGCAATATAAGAACTCAATGTAACCACCAGCTTCACGACGATGACTTCCGCGCATCCCTAATTGAATTTTCACCAACACTAAATGAACATCATCAAAATTAACGCCCTTTGCCATCAATCCTTACTTACAGACCCCCATATCATCTAAAAAATGTGACCACCCATCTTTAATCACACCCGCAAACAATCCTGGGTTCTGACTCCCCGCTATCACAACAGACGGACATTTCAACACATTAATAAATCCTCAGAGATCGACTCATTTTTACATATTCCATTTCAACTGTCGAGATCACAAATCACATGAAGAAGAAAATCATAATACCCTTGCATCACCTCAACCATTCTTTCTCTGTTTAGCATTTTTCAGAAACATGGCTTACTGATACAAATCACACCCACTGAATGGCTACACGTAAATTCCAGGACCACTCACTGGCAGAGGAAGTGGAGTTGGGCTTACATTAAAAAAATCACCTATCATCACCCAAATCATACGACACAACACCAGCCCAGAGATATGTTATTCCGATGCTGTCTTGATTGTCATTGCGTATCAGAGTACCGAGCGACCTGAGGGGGGCGCCTCGTCTAGTGAGGCTTGGCTGCCTTGGTATATAAGCAGATGGGCTAGCTTATCATTGAACTTCCCTCATTGGGTGTTAACACCAGACAAGCGACGCGATTCACACCAACAACTAACCGTCCGGAGTTATTTACAGACTAGACATGAACACACCTAATGAGGTCGCGCAAAATTTAACAACACAGGTACATGACATCATAGCGTCCATCTCCTCACTGTAAATAAATAAACCAACCAGTGATGTGTCTATATGTGTCGGTGACTATATATATCAATCTTCTCAATTACTCAACAAATAAGACTTTATTAATAACACTATCACTTGCATAACTCTATATCCCAAAAAATTACAGATACAATGTGGGAATAGCATAACCCAGCCACGCTCATTGCATAACCTTATCACAAACTCCACTGACGGACTCCACACAAGGGATATTTGTTCACTGGTACACTACCAGATCACTTACCAAGAGTCACTAATGACCATATCTCAACAAATAAGCATGACCACAAAACAAACAATCACTAAACGTCGGACTACAGAGATCCACCTTCGCCCATTTAACCGATAGACTCAACACTGAATAATGGGCATTATACTTACAGAAAATGATCCTTAAACATAGCGTAAAGCAACTTCATTACAACTTACCCAAACATTACAACGATTTATTCCCTTACAAAAGAAGACTTAAAAAATCCGTAACCACAAGCAGCCCTGGATGACAACAGCAATTGAGACAAGTCAATCAAACACAAGCACGGCCCCTACAAAGACATACAGGAAGAAAAACCCACCAGCAACCAAACCAACAATAAAACAATACAAAAACAAATTAACTCACTTTATTCGTATTGCCCAGAAAAAAATTACAACACCGAACACTTCAGACAGAAACTAAAAATGATCTTGCCAAAACCTGGACTTCCTCAACAAATTCTAGGCAGGCCCAAGGTTTGTCCACTAAAACGGGTCCATGACCTGTTAAATCATAAGAATAAAGCAGATAACGACCCGCTTTGGACATAGCTAACGAATTCAACGATCACTTCCTAACCTGGGAAAAAACTTGGCTAACAAAATTCCACCTTCAAAATACTCATTTAACAAACACCTTCCAAAAAACACATTCCACCTCAATGTTCCTTGAATCCAGGTACTGAAGATGAAATGCACACAAACTTCGCCAGCCTACTGAAACCCGGGTAAAAGTTGCGGGTTACGACAAGATAGATCCCGCGGAGTGTAACAAATATATTCGAGTAAGCATCAAATTTCGCACTCTGCATGCAACATATTAATAACCAATCATTTCTCACCGGAAACTTCCAGATCACCTTCAAATCAGCCAAGTCACAAAGTCATTCTCCTATTCACAAAACAAAGACGCACATAACAATGCACAAATTACAGGCCCATTTTCTGTTTTCCATCCTTTTTTAAAACTATTGAAAAAAATCATGTATTACATCGTCTGTTACTTGTCAATAAAGCACAACATCTTGGCGATGAACAATACGGTTTTAGCCCAAACGCTTCAACTTACATAGGCACTCCTTGAAACTAAACAAAACCACCAACCTACACTAAAAAAAAAAGAAACTTCATTACCATGGGGGGTATTCCTGGATCTCCCCAAGGCTTTCGACAACACATTGACCACAACTTCGTCTTACAAGCTTTATCATTACCGGTGTTGTGTGTAGTCCTGGAGTGGTTAAGGAGTTACCTAACTAACCGCTCACAATTAGTTTACGTGACATCCACCGATCATCCATCAAACCTTATAACAGTTGGCGTCCAGCAAGGCTCATCCTTGGCCCATACTTTTTGCATCATTTACATGAATGACATCACAACATCTCCAACACACTAAAACTAATCTTATTGTGCAGATGACACAAACATTTTCATTTCAAACACTAACAATTAATGCACTTTTAACAACATGGAATCATGTGAACTCGCAAAAATACATGATGGATTCGGGCCAAACAAATTTCATCAATGTGTTTAAAACTGAACTAAATGCTTTCTCTACCCACAACACTAATCACAATCAAAACACAGTTAAACAATAGATAACCAGACAATCTCCCAGGTAAACACAAACCAAATTTCTTGGCATCACAATCGAACGAACCAAACTAAACATGGAACGACACCCCACACATCAATTCTGTCACAACCAAAGCGTCTCACGCAATTGGTACAATCTACAGAGCTAAAAACCACCTTCCAGACTACACCTTACTTTAAACAATAACTTTACAAAAACACTTAGTTCTTCCAGAACCTTAGTTACTGTATAAACATCATAGCGGCCTCCAACTATCATTCAAGACTCACCAAACTAAATATCATACACCAGAAATGGGACCATTCGCACTATCACAAACTCACTCCCGAACTCACACTTGGCCCATTATTTCACTCACTGTTGACACACAACGTAAATTAGAGCACATCAACCAACTTCAAAACAGAGCTCTTCATGTTTGCCTATCAAACAAGCATGTACCTCGAATTTTAGCAATTATTTTACCACAACAACAGACAAATCAGCTATTAACACCAGACAAGCCAACAACTTTATCTTACCCTCCCAAAATCTTCCTCGGAAAAAGCACTTTATTCCGTATCACGAGCGCAAAACTTGGACTATATGATCTTCCAGAATCCATCACAACAATTACAAACAAAAATACTTTTAAAAGCTCACTGAAAAAACATTTCATAAACCCGTTACATTTCTTTTTAAATTTATCCCCAAGTCCTTATTTCTCTCCTTACTTAGTCTCATCTCCTTTTTATCTCTATCCGTACTTTTTCTTCACCATCAACTCATTCTAATTCTGTTCCTCATTAGCAATTGCAAACATACCTCAACAAAGACATGTTGAAAATGTCTGTCCTTTATGTCCAATTTCCCGTTTTCCGTTAAGTGTTTTTAGGCTTAGATAAAAGTGTTTTTTTGTGTGTTTTCGTTGTGTTATGTATAACTTATCTAAGTAATATTCTATCATCCCTTATTGTAACATTATTGTAATTTTTAGTTATTTTAATTGTATGTAAAATCTGTATTACAATCTGTATTCAACATAGGTATAAAGGGCCAGCAACCATAATAAGCCGTATAGGGTTGTCCATTACTGGTCCGAGCATATAATCCCCCACTGTTAATTTTAGTACAGTTTTCAATTGTTTCATTTGTATTATTTGTAAATATCGTAATAACATTGCTGTCATGTACGATATGTGATGCTAAATAAATGAATCTTGAACTAGACCTGGTGTATGCAGGTTAAATAAGGGAATTGTTGTCCATTGATTTTGTTACAGTGTATCGATTCGTATTTGTAGCGAAATTTACTGGTTGTATAGAAGTAGATATCACAGTCAATTACTCACGCAGCAAAGTTCTTATGTATTTAAAACTATCTGTGAAATTGATCTGGTAAGCTAGGAACGTTTTGAAACCACCATCCTTATTGTATCGGCCTATAGTAACTTTTTTAGAAAATTTAAGGTTTTTTTTCACACAGATCAGTCTGGAACTTATCCACAGTGCCAACTTAAAACAGCTAAATCACTGCAGTGGCATTGCCCCGGCCTGTTTTTTAGCAGGCGGGACTGTAGTGTTGTTAGAGTGTGCGCTTCCGGATAAAATTTGAATTTTTGCCACACAAGTACTTTCGGCATTGATGATTTTTTGTGAAATCATAAAAATTGATGAAGCACTTGCACCTCCCATAATGGCCCCCCAGCGGGGTTTCAAGGTTTACAGGGGTCAAAAAATTTAAAATGTCGGAGTGTTTATTTAAAAACACACCATGGTATTCGTTTGTCTGGTCACAAGGATTCCAAAAAGGTATAGTTGACACTATCTATGGCTTATAATTCCGGAGTTATGGGGTAAAAATGGTAAAAATGGTGAAGAAGTCAATTTTGGTGTGTACATGGGTCAAAAGTTAAAAGTTGCTTTGATTCAGTTAATATGTGTTGCAAATTGTTTACATAGCTTAGAGGATTGAAATAAGGAATAGTTTGCCTTGTCTGTTATGCTTAGTTTCACGTTATCCAACAAAATAGGTCACAGGTCAATAGAATCCAATAGCTGCCAATAGCTGTTGACTTTATTCGCCATTTTGGTTAATAACCAGACACGTAAGATAGTCAAAACTATTCCTTTATTTCATTCTATTAGCTAAACCAACAATTTGAACCACATTTTACAAAAATTGGAGCAACTTTTAATTTTTGACCCCTGTACAAGCTAAAATTGATTTTTTTACCATTTTTACAGTTTTTACCCCATAATTCCTAAACTATAAGTATCAGGGAGTATAAACTATACCTTTTTGGAATCCTTGTAACCAGACAGACATCATGGTGTGCTTTTCAACACAATCGGAACATTTTAAAAATTTTACCCGTGTGTAACCTTGAAATCCAAGCTGGGGGCCATGAAAGGGGTGTGGCAAGTACTTCCATCAATTTTTTTTGATTATCAATGTATAAAGTACTTGTGTACCAAAATTCACAATTTTATCCGGATTTGCACACTCACATAAGATCTGTTCACTACAGTCCCCCACTAGTTCAATCTTTAATGTTTGCTTCACAACCGAATTTAAGGGTTTTAGCCATACATACTTTTTATCATTATTGGTTCGTCGTTATTAATGTCTGCGTCTATTCGAGATTTGTGTTTGTCCTGCTCCAGAACTATAAATTCAATCATAAATTGAATTCTTCTAACAAATGTAAGCTTTTTATCCATAAAAAATGTACTGACTTAAAACGAAAAGAGATAATTAAATATAAAATATAAATGAATGGACATGTCCTAAATGTATCGAATTGTCTAGCACTGATGATGATAATAATTTTGCCAAGAGTTCCATAATTATGTAAACCTTTTTGAAGTTCTCCATGTAACAAATTCTTTTATTATTTCTGGCCTTAGCCTTCGGGTACTTGTTATTGTAAGGCAGGCCATAAATAAAAATAATTTGTTTCATGTAGATAGCTAAAGGGGTACATATGGAACTCTTTTCATATTTTTGATGTAACAAATGTAGACTTGGAAAAATATGACAATATGGTATTTAATCCTTTAAGATTTCAAAGTATAACCAAGGACTCGGACAAAGACATATTTTATATACAATCCATTTCCAAATGCCCATATGTAACCCCTGATCAATTAAAACCAAAATTTTCTGAAAGTAATGACAGTTTTTCGATTTTAAATGCAAATATAAGAAGTTTATCCAAGAACTTTGACAAATTAAAAGAATGCATTCAAGCGCTTAACCCTTTCGCACCCGAATTAATTTTAGGATTTCATTTTGAACTGCCTAAAGATATGTCTAGATCTCTCAGCATAGCAACTCACATGTATTCTCCATGTCAAAACTCCTTGCTTGAAGTTGTAAAATTCTTACAAACTTACATTACAAACTTCAAACTTACAAACTTAATTACAAACTTCTAAACGATACCAAACTTCGTCTTTAGGATTGTTCCATATTTGAGATATACTAAAATATTATGTGAATGTATTTTCAAGTATTTATTTATTTGCAGGAAACGCTCAGGCGTTCTATGGGTACGAAAGGATTAAGCATGACTTTACTGTGATTGGCTTTTCAGAGACACATCTAAAAGATAAACCACACGAATACTATAATTTGCCAGGATATAATATTGAATTCACAAATAGAAAAAGGACCTGTTAAAGTGGGCGATTGCCTGTATGTCTCTAACACTGTTAATATAAATTAAGAAGTGGTCTCTGCAAGTCTGACCCAAACTTTGAGTCATGTTTTATAGAGATTGAATACAGTAACCAAAAGAATGCAATTGTGGGTGCAATTTATAAATCGCATACCTCCATTTAAGATTTTATGACTGTGATTGACCCCGTATTTCAAAGAATAAGTAAAGAAAATAAGGAATGCTACATCATGGGTGATTTTAATATTGATCTTTTAATCTAAAAGATGACATATGCGTGGACCAACTCATGATTACCTTGATTTGATCTACTCCTACTCATTCATACCAACCTATTATAAACCTACTAGAATCACTGAAAAAGTGCAATGATCATTGATAATATTCTGACAAATGATGAAAAATCGTTTAATTCGGCAATATTAGTCACCGACATAAGTGATCATTTACCTACTACATATGCAATACATTATATCCAATTCGAACAGTACATTCACTAAATCAGACAAGAAGCAATATATTTACAAGAGAATTCATAATGAAGATAATATCGTGAAATTTAGAAACAGGTTATCAGAAGTGAATTGGCAGGCTGTTTTAGATGGAAATTATATTAACTATATTATTAATAACTAATTATATTGACTATGATGCGTTTGTTAAACAATTAACTAATATGTATGATGAGTGTATTCCACTTAAAGAAATGTAGCACTAATTGAAGAAAAGTTCCCCAATCACCATGGATAGCCGGGGTATTTTCAAAGGCTTACTGTATTTTGCGAAACGAAACGAAACAGAACCCCCATTGGATTACACGCTTTATTCCGTCATGCATGCATAACGTGCATAACGGAATAAAGCGTGTAATCCAATGGGAGTTCTGTTTCGTTTCGTTTCGCAAAATACAGTAAGCCATTTTCAAAAGCATTCAAAATAAAAACAAATTATACAAGCAATATTTACAGTGCCCAAATAACAGACTACAGCAAAATGTTTAAAAAACGTTCCGGAATAAATTACACGGCCTAATTCGAAGATCCACAAACGCGAATATTATCATAACAGATTTAAATCTTCACAGAATAACACGCGACAAACCTGGAAAGCAATAAAAATTATTGGTCGCGGGAAAACAAAAGTTGGCAAATAAATTTAAATTGGATTCGAGCGAGACAATAACAGACCATCAAGACATTTCGAACGAATTTAACGAATTCTTTGTAAATATTGGCTGTCGTCTTCTTCTAAAATTCAGCTCTCTGTGAAAATTATTTTGATTATCTCAAGGAACTACTTGTCTAGAAGTATTTTCATGTCACCCATGCATAGTTGAAGAAATCGTAAAGATTATTAACAAATTTGATCAAACAAAAGCCCCGGACATGATGATATTGGAAACTTTATTCTTAAAAGAACAGTAAATGAAATAGCCAAGCATGTCTGCAAGATTTTCAATCTCTCTTTATCTACTGGAACTGTACCAGATAAACTCAAGGAAGTTAAAGTAGTTCCTATCTATAAGAAAGATGATCCTGATATATTTTCTAATTACCGTCCGGTATCTGTATTGCCAAGCCTTTCCAAAATTCTAGAAAGATTAGTATTCAATAGAAGTGCGCACTTCATCGAAAAATATAAATTACTAAAATCAAAAAACGATTCGGATTCCGCCCAAATCATTCTACTTACATGGTGATAATGGAGCTAGTAGATAAAGTATGCAATGATGTAGAAAGAAATGAAAACACAATTGGAAAATTTCTAGATCTATCATTTGCCTTTGACACAATTGATCACATTCAATATATTACTTTATAAATTAGAACATAATGGGTTTAGGGGAATCGTCCTTGATTTACTTGGACAACAGAAAACAATACGTGTCTTTTCAGTCAATTAGTTCGAGTTCACATATTATTAAATGCAGTGTTCCACAAGGATCAATTTTAGGTCCATTGTTGTCTATACTGTATGTCAATGACTTAACCGAAACTACTTCAGCTCTTGATTTTATCTTGTTCGCAGATTACACTACCATTTTGTACTCTCATCCAGACATTTTCTCTGAAATAGGTTTTGTAAATAATGAGCTTTGTGAAGTGTGTAATTGGTTTAAAACGAACAAATTATCTGTAAATACTAAGAAAACTAACTACATGGTATTTGGGACACCGCAAGGAACTTCCAAGTATAGTGATAAAATAATTGACAAGAACATGGTTAAATAATAATGTTAACAATACTCAACAGTACTGTATCAGTGAATCAGGAAATATTAAAGATACAAAGTGTATTGTAAGATATGATGGTACCTCTCCTCAAAAATTTGATATCGTCCTTGAAGGTGTATCCCTAGAAAAGGTCAGAACAATAAGATTTCTTGGACTTGTTATTGGCGAAAACCTTACTTGGAAATATCACATTGATACTATATCAAAAGCAATTTCTTGCAATATTGGAATTTTAAACAAACTGAGACATTTTGTATTCGTTAAAATGCAATTTTCGCGGCATCTCGAAAATCCCTAGACTGCTAGAATGTTATTTATTGAAATGTAGTCTCATTCTCATATATTTGGGGTCCTACCACGCATTATCAACTTCGCGAAGTCCGACCACGAACATTTACAAACGTACACGAGAATAATAATAATAATAATAAACTTTATTTTAACATTTTTCAAAAAAGTCGTTTTAGCTGGGAGCTGGGACTCACAACAGTTAAAACGACGTTTTCATACAGTTATTTCCACGTTGCGAGTCCTTACTGAAAGTTAACACTTAAGTGCCCAAGGGGGGGGGTCCATAGTACCCAACATTTGATTTTTTGCGATTTCTCGGTAACGCAATCAAATTTTTCGAGGAGTTTTTTTTGCTAATTGT